>JACAZI010000036.1:600000-881757 GCA_014462655.1 Mycena venus | reverse complement strand
CCTAACCCTAACCCTAACCCTAACCCTAACCCTAACCCTAACCCTAACCCTAACCCCTAACCCTAACCCTAACCCTAACCTGACCCGTGCCCTGCTTTGGAGTACGGTTATGAAGTCGCCGGCCCCGAGGCCCCAGCGCGACACAATACTGCACCATGCGCTACATCCCTCCCCTCCCCAGCCCGTGATTTGATAACAAGTCCCATACTACGAGTCCCGAGGCACAACAGAAAAGACACGCACACTGTGATATGACGAGTGCGATGAAGGATATATTAGAGTGATATATTCTGCATCGTGGTCAATGAATATTCCAAGAATGCCGCAGAACACGCACCTTTCATCCTGAATGCTATCAGTTCAACTGATATTGCACTGGATGCGCCAATAGACTCCCTCTCCCCGGCCTTGTACAGTGTCGAAGAGCGGCAATCCAATAGCGTATCTGTTGTGCCCACAACAATGTTTTTAGCACTTTGATGCTGGCCTTAGAGCGCCTGCGGCATGTTGTGCTGAGTCCACGGTCTAGGTCTTATCCAATTGCACTAGGAGAGTGGGCAGACACAAACCCAGTTGACACTGATCCAAACATGGCGACACAATGCGTGAATTCGAATGGCACTGTCTCCCGTTGGGCTTGCGGAGCCCCAAAAAAATGAGAATGTGATTCCTATACTACGGAAAGTTACCCTATAGAATTTGGGACTAAACCCTTGACAAGTGAGACCGGCTTTGGTCAAATGTTCGCAATAAGTGCAATAAGTGAAATTAGTAGTACAGAGAATTGTGTCGACTATTTAACTGGTAGGAGGGAACATGTGTTATACAGTGTGGTAGTAAGCGAGCAGTGAAGATAATATACATTTGGACGTCACAGACCGAATTACATGTATGAAACCGAGAAGTGTAGATAGTCAGATGTTTTGTAGAAACGCAGAGGAATGGATGGCACGTAAGTAAGAAAAAGCAGTGGGAATAACAGAGAAATAAAAATTTTTAAAAAAAAAGATGTGAAGCAATAGGTTGGATTCAATGTCGGCGTTGGTGGACACGGTGGCCGATGTAAGTGGGGTGCAGCCGTGCAATATGCTTCTGGAGGTCATAGACCCAGTTTTGGGAGAACTTCGCAGCAGCAATTTCGGATTCACCTGCAGAAACTGTGTGCTGTGGAGGGTTTGGTCGTTCACAAAATTCACCTTGGCCGAACATGGCAACAAGGCCAAGCCACGCGATATAATCCTTCCTGACTGCTTTCAAGGCATCAGTGGCCAGTTTGGAAGAGGGAACTGGACTGTGCCACGCCCATTGAGCAACAGGACACTATGGCTAAGTTGGCTGCTCAACAGGCCAAGTACCCCAAGGATGCTGGCCATAGAATTGTGGTTCTGGACCAGGAACCACAACTGCCTTCCAGGAGTTTTATCACAGCATGCAAGATCCTGCTCCTCGAACGAGATGCTAGCAACGTGTAGAACTTCTGTGAGGAGCATATCAGGTACTAGGAGGAGGCGGTAATCATCGACAATGGGATCAGGATCTACAGGGGGAGGGGGAGTTTTCTGGGGGGGAGATATGGGATACCGTACAATTACGTTCAATTCGATAGTCACGCATCACGCACCCCCCTATCGATATAGAAATTTGTTCGATGTCGCACGTCACGCGGGACTTTATCGAATTCCTACGCCGTGACAGACCCTCCCCTCCCCCCTCCCAGTGGTGAAAAAGTCAAAATTTCTGTGAAATGGTTGAAATTTTAGGGGGTGTCACGCGAAAATCCAGCTACTATCGAATTATCGAATTGCTCATAGGGTGTCACGCGTCACACCCTATATCGATTTGAACGTAATTGTACGGTACATCTGCACCATCGAATCCTGGGGTCACATTGGAGTACTGGTCCAGTGAAAGCGGTTCTAGAGTTATCCGAAATCAGATTGAAAGTGAGGAATATTAAAAGAAAACAAGGCCAACCTGAGAGGTCGCGAAACAAAATTTCCAGGTCGATATTTGTGAGCAAGTCAGAGGGATCAATCTGCAAGACCGGTAGAGATGCAGAGAGGGGGAAAGGATTATCCAGTGATGACGTTGGCGAAGTTGGAGGTGACAAAGGGAGGAAAGGGAGGGACTCTTCTCGGGATAATATGATGATAAAATGGAAAGGCAGTTGCACACCAAGCGTTGCCCAGAGGTTTTTGGATGCAACTACCTCGGGCAAAGTCCATTCGCCCTGATAATCAATTGCAGGGATACTTATGATGCAGGGGTCAATGGTGCTGAGGAAGTTTGACAGAAAGCCTAAGCCTCGGTGTCTATAAGACGGAGTTCCCATTCGTTCATCGAAAACTGGGATACGGGTCGTGTGGAGGCGGATTTGGGGGTGCAGATCGGGGCTCATCAAGAGCGTGAATAACAGGGTAGGAATCGTGTCTTGCTACAGACACCTAACTATATTCTTCCTCCATTTACTATAGCAAATGGGATGGGTGGCTATGCTCAGAATACAGCTTGATCCCATCACTACCCTGTCTCTTCATGTTCAATATCTTTGTCATGGTGTATACCATGCCAAAAATGTCATACCTTTCCCCCATCTCTTCCATAGTCGACTCCTCTCCATTATCATTGGTCAAGACCTCAAATGCCATAGCAAATAGGATTAGTGGCTATGTTCAGAATACAGCTTGATCCCATCACTACCCACCTTGCCTCTCCATGTTCAATATCTTCATCATTGCTGTATACCATTCCAACCACATCATACCCTTCCTCCACCACCTATCATGCTTTGATATGGCTTCCTTACCTCATTGCTGCTGCCCCCAGTGACCCCATCCTCAAGATCAAAAATGCAAACCATGACTCTTCTCATTGCTGCAGGCCTTGCCATCCAGAATGTGTACATCTGAGCATTCATTAAAACTGCCTTTGAAAGGATGACAAGAAATGCTGTTGCAAATATGCTTGATGGCGCTCAAGTCTTGCTTCAGTTGTCACCCAGTTGCTCCATTGTGCTATATTTTTTGTGACCCTCCAATACCTGATTTATGCAGATTCTAGTGTTTCAACAAGCCCCAATTGTTCACATATAACAGAAAAGGGATCTTTTCACTTACTTTTTTTTTGGATTGGCACTCCCTATGTGACAACACTAGGAGTTAAATGATAGTATGAAGGCCACAGTATGTATATACTGGTGATACTCCAGAAGGACAAATAAAGTTACCCAACATGAAACCAGCCAGATGAAATTCTTAGTATATCTAATCCTTGATATAAGCACACCTAGAAATTTCATATCACCCAGATGTTGGGGATGCAGAGCCTCCAAATACAATTTTGTTTAGATCAAAAATAGGAGCTCATGATGTAGGCAATCATCACAGTCAACCAAAGATCCAAGTTGATGTGAGAAAAATCCCTTTTGGTTGCAATGGATTCAGTTGGCTTACAGCTTTTGGACGGCTTGAAATGGGTTTTAAGTTACATGATGGGAGGATTGCAGCTGTTTTCAAATCCTCACAATCCAACCTCTGCACTGCTATAGCAAATGGGGGAAGAATATAGTTAGAACTTGAAAAGAAAACTGTTGACAGGACAGGCATGGCACCTGTCCCATGGGTGCCATCAAACCATGGTCACAGGCAGCAGCCCTACTAGTACAAACTACCACAAAGTGCTACATACACTGCCAATAGTGTTGTTCAAAATTGACATTATTTGCACTCCTGAAAATCTTCCTGATTCTTGAATTTGAGTGGGATTGCCACTCAGATTTTGAAGCAGGGAAAAAATTCAGGAACACAATAATGACAATATTTGAAACCCCCCCTCTGTACATTTTACATTCAGGACACAAGCAGGAGCTTTCTCCTGCTTTTCTCCTGCTCAGCAACCCTCGGCATGTCCCTCGGCCATGAACCCAGGCATCAGGCAGCCCCTCACAGCTCCAGTGTCTATCCCATGCATCCTGCGCATTATCAACCGGTCTGAGCACAAAAGATCCTTCATCCACTGCATCGTCAGTGGCACCACTTGCAAATCCCTTGCTGTGTGCACAGGCTTTTCTCCGATAGCCTCAGCCTTGGCCTTTGGCACCACAGCCTGCACAGATTGTGAGTGGCCTTCAGCCTTCTTCCTCCTGGAGACTCAGGAGAGCACAAAAGAGGCCCTCAACCACAACGGCTGGGTCAGTGGCCGAATGGCATGAATGAAAAAAAACTGTGACACAAAAGGCCGCTCCACGTCATAGCGAGCTGCCAGTGATCGCCGAGTGGGATAATTGATGGAGGTATCAAGCAGGAGCACTTTCAGGAATGAAATAAGGAGCCCTGGACTAAGTAGGAGCACCATAAGCTCCTACTAGCTTCAGGGCTCCTGAATCCTGCTCCTGAATGTTCTTCTGGTTGAAAGCAGGAAAAAATTCAGGAGCAGTTTCAGGACACAAATAATGGTATATTTGAACGACACTAATAGGGTTGTTCACAGTAGCCCTTTTTGATGCCCTTTTTGGCACCCTTTTTGTTCCCTTTTTCATGTTTGGTAGATAGTGAGCTATAAAATTTACCTCATTTCTATTTGAACATTCAAGTTGGTATATAACCTTTGAACACCAAAAAGGGTAGAAAAAGGGAATGTTAGACCAGAGCGTTCACAGTTGCCCTTTTTTCGCCCTTTTTCTTGCCCTTTTTTTTTCATTTCCCTCAGAATTGCATGTAGGACCCCATTTTTCTCGGTGTTCTACCCTTTTTGTACTTTTAATTGAAAAAGGGGGGAAAAACCGGGCAGAAAACGAAGAGAATGGCAAAAGAGGCGAAAAAGGGCGGGAAAAAGGGCGGAAAAAAGGGCTACTGTGAACAATCCTAATGGGCAGCCATGTGGTTCCGAGCAGGAGCAAACTGTGTAATACATGTTGCTACCAGCTGGGGTCAGCCTGCTGAAAGCTGGCCACCAGCCCATTTTTGAATAGGTCCACACTGGGGCCAGCTTTGGTTTGGTGGCCAGCTGACAGTCAAGCTGGCCAATGTCAGAGTATCCATGTATTTCATACATAACTTTGCACATTCCACCAGCCTTCATGTGCCAAAAAAATTAATTCGATTTATGATTTACTACATCTCATCTTCAAATCTCATTGCCATCGCCACCAGTATCCTGGCTGCCGCCATCATTCACCACCTGCAATTGCCCGCTGTGCTCATGGCCGCAACATTACGCCGTCAGTGATGATGATGTCTATGTCCGCCTGGATCGTGTACTGCCCGGAGCGCAGGGTGTGAGGTTGATAACATTGATGGGCAGTGTTTGTCATGCAGGGAGAAGGGAATAACGGACGGTGGTGCCAGTTGAGACAGGAAGGTATTAGTTTCAGGAAAGCAACCAGGCTCGATGGAGTCTGTCCAGACACGAATCAAGGACCATGCAAAGGGAGGAAAGAAGAGTAAGATCTGAATTTGACAGTGGATTTAATAGCCATGGGCGTGCGACAGGGTTGCACCGGAGTCACTTGAAGAAATCATGGCAATTTCCAGGTAGATGATGAAAAAGCCAGGAAGAGATTCCTAGGGGAACGACGGCCCTGGGCCTATCGGCGTGCGCAAGCTGGCCCACGCCTCCCCCACTCTGACATTGCCAAAAAAGGCATATCTCATCAGCACGTGCAGCATGTAAGCGAACAAAGAAACAAAGGTTCGCGTCAACAAACACTCTACCACTATGGATTCGACGCCTCCTCAACCTGGCGACACAAAGAAATGTAACAAGAGTTGGTGCAAAAAATCAGCTTCCATTAGACTCGCGTTACGTTTGCCTGCGAGGGCTGTCAAGCTATCAACCGGAAGAACCAACGAGACAGTCGAGCGAGAAGCGCGGCCAAAACAGATGCCGCCAACAACACGACATCGAAGAAGCGCAGAAGATCCTCACTCGGCACTGACAACAGACCCACGACCCGACCCCGAACTGATAATTCCGACAACGGCAACTTGCCGAATGACTACGCCCTCGGTCAAGAAGACACCAATATCCGAGATGCCACTCAAGAAGATTCGGCTGACGAGGAGGACGCGAAGGAGGTAAATACTCGAGACATATCCACTCGTCTGTTACTAACAAGGAATAGGCCACCGACGTGTTCTCAGATGCCGAAGAATTCTACGACGTGTTGAGAGCAGAATTCAAAGCGGGGAAGGCTATTGATTTCAAGGGCACCTATCCGTTTCCCGTTGATGCCCTTATATCGCCGAGAGAGCGCGTCCAAATGGTGGCCAAGGAGATCTGGACGGTCAGCAGCTACCGATTTACGTGAGTAAAACTGTTATTTGTGGGAATTGAATACTAACTGGGCGTAGCGTCAAAGACCATAAGAAGCTAAAGAATGGACATCGGGCACGCTTCTGGTGTAGTCAGGACGAGGGACGCAAAAAAGAAATCCCAAAGCATCACAAAACCCCGATATCCAAAATCGCGACAACGTCGGCATGAAGAGGTTCCCTTGTAAAAGCAAATTAATCGTCAGCTGCCGGGCACGGGAAGAGAACGAAGACGTACTTGATATAACGGTCCAGCTCAAGCATGCGGCCAAGCATGTATGCTACGAAGACGTCTCGATGCCGGCCGCGGCTCTAGCCATGATTCGAGACAACGTCGAGTGGCTCACACCGGTGGCGATGGTAACCAAGGTCCAGGCGGCCTTTCCTACTGTCACAGCTGCGCAGATACATAGGGCGTGGATGGAGATGAGCGAGCCATTCTGGCGTTTCGACAAAGATCAGGTGCTGTCGACAAAGAAGCTACTCGAAGAACATACCGACGACGTTGATATCTTCGAGCCTCAGGACGTTCCGGAGGGGGTAGAGATGATTTGCTGGGGGATGAAGAAGATTGCGACGCCGCTGAAGGGGAAAGTTGTCGAAATCGGTATCGACGCGACATGTAAGTGTTCTCATAACCTAATATGGAAAGTGAGGCTAAAGGCGGTGCAGACAATACGAATTCCAGGCACCTCGAGCTATATAGCATCATGGGCGAGCAGGATGGGGCGGGGTTCCCTCTCTCGTACCTGCTTCTATCCACGGCGTCATCTATAGACCAAGGGAAGCGGACACAAGCACTGACAGCGTGGGCAAAATGTGTCCGCGACACATATGGGGTTGACGCGAGGTTTGCACATGTCGACAAAGACATGGCAGAGATCGACATGCTGAAGGACGTCTGGGAGGCAAAGATCAGCTTGTGTTGGTGGCATTTACGTCGTGCTGTACGCACCCGGCTCGCCAAGTCAAAACTCGAGACTACCCCATATGATCCTAATCGGGCACGCGCCGAATTCTCGTTCATAGACGTCGCGTTTGTTCCGATGAGCCAGGTGGACAAAGGAGACTATGAGGGCGGGCTCCCGGGCATCATTCCGCCCGTCATAACCGCCTCCCAGCAGCCGCGCACCATGACGGTTGCGAATGGCCTGCGGATCACAATCCACCCACGTCCACCGCTTGCTACCGTCAATAACACAACAGGACCGGCCGCTGGCGACGAAAGCGAGCCGACAGTGTGCGCTGACAGCAGCCGTTCGCGTACAGGACTCCATGGCGACCAGGATGTGGAGTTCTTGGGTGACGCGAAGGAAAACGAGAGTACTGAGGCTCGCAGAGGTGTCCAGACCAGAGCCGGGCGAGTCACTGCATTCAAGGCCCTCCTAGACTGACCCTCAGTCAAGGTCCCTAGCCACAGCTATGCAGACCACCTCTGTGTATGGGCCTACACAATCTCTGTGTAGCTATGTATAGCTCTGTGTAGGTCTGTGTATGTGTGCATAGGTCAGTTAAGGTGTGTGCAGGTGGCTCTAGGTCTGATTAGCCTCCTAGGCAGACATAATTCTAGCTGCCATTTCAGGGTTGAAATTCACCATGGGAATGCTAGCAGAGCTGAGCTTGAGCTGAGTATAGGTACCTAAACTCATCTACACAGAGTCTGCCCAGGGACCTATACACATCTAGCTAGGGACTACACACACCTTGCCAGAATTATGGCTAGGTCTGTGTAGTCTCTCTGGACAGGACCTGTTTAGCCGCCTACACTTAGCTATGCAGACCTACACGCACCTTGACAAACTGAGTCTAGGGAGGGCCTTGAACGCAGTGAGTTACAAAGCCCGTTCGAAGCTACGGGGAGGCAGCGGACCCCGACATTTTGGCTCGCGCGATGAAGGCTCGGACCACAGGAGCAGTGCCAAAGGTGTCGAAGGAGACAGTGGCAGCTGATCTGGGGTCCGGGAGCGAGAGTGAGGAGGAGGAGGAGAAAGAGAAAAGCACCAGGCGCACCTTCTGTCCATCCAGATTCCGCGAGCCCATCCTGATCATGATGGAGAAGCATTACTGTGCTCATCCGCTGCTTCCCGGTTATGCGCAGCCGAGTCCTGAAGGGATAAAGCGCTGGGCCGTTAGCCAGATGTATATGTTTTGTGTCGAACATGATCTCCGGGAGGTGTGGGCTTACCTTTGGGAAAATTGGTACAGGAGCTCGCGCTGGGAGCTCTGGGCTCGTTCGGCACATCTGGAGATCCCCGTTCTCAAGACGACAATGATTCTCGAAAGCCAGTAAGTCATTCATAATTAAACCAGATGTATGTACTCACCATGAGTAGCTGGCGGCGTATTAAACACGACTTCCTGCACCATTTTCATATGCCGCGCTGTGATCTACTTGCGTGGATCTTAATCACCAAGTTAGCGCCGTGTTATTATCGAAAACTCGACCGTCTGCTTACGGACACTGGACGGTATCGTGAGCTGCCGTCGTGGCGGCGTGACTTCAAGCAGGCATGGCGGAAGCTCGAAAAAACACCGATAACGCTTCCCGTGAACCCGGCATATAAAACCGACGCCAAAAAAATGATTTGTACCTGTCCCTCCCTTCCAATCTCTCGGTTCCTGCTCTGCAAGCATGTCGTACAGGCCCTCGAGCCTGTCCCTCCGGTGTTCTTCCTGGAGGTGAAACGACAGCGCACAGCGCCGTTCTGGGCGCACCCGTCATTGCGCCCGCTATCAGGTGATGATTCGGCACAGGATGGGCCTTCCGCGCATGCTGGTGATGGGCCAAACACAGCTGGGGACGCATTGTCGGACTTGGATGATGAAGACGACGATAATCTGGTGGACACGCAGCCGTACGATGACGGCCGGACATTCGTCGAGGCGATGGATGAGAACATCGACTTGATACTTGAGTTTGCGAAGGGTCTCAAATATCAATGTCAGTTCCGTGACCAGCGGATGCTGCAAGCGGTGGAGCGGGAGGGTGCATCGTTCCTGCGGTTGGCTCGGGCGTGTTTGGGGAAGGAGAAGAGGTTGCAGTTGACACGCGGCACGACACCTTCCACGTGGGACAAATCAACCGGCAGTGCCATGTTCTACCGTGCTCGGCCGCCGGCTTCCGATGACTTGAACGCGCATTGAACTCTAAGATAATTTACGCCGAAAACACGTCTACAATACGAGTACTTAGGCTGAAAGGACTCTTAACGATATCTTATCTGCTTTGTAATTGATTGCCTTTTTAGGATGTCAGAGTGGGGGAGGCCAAAGGGGGTTGCGTGCGCAGCAGTCTTGGGTAGCCTCCGGGTGGTCTTGTCCAAACATCTTGTCGCAATGCTGGGTGAATTTGACGGCCTTGAACGGTTGCGATGCCTTTATCCCAGTTCACAGTTGGATGCACAATGAGTAAGTGGATGAGGTGAAGGGAGAGAGAATTATAAAGTCGAAACGGTTGCACCAACATGCACGTGATGAATGATGGATTGATCCGTCGATCGCACGGCGCACGGACCATCCACCTCTTGTCCACAATGAGTCGACACTGTCCACAATTATTCGGGCATAAATTAAACCCCATACAAATCATTAAAATTGCGTATGATATCCGACCAAGCTCCGTATCTTATATTGATGGCGCTTGGAACAGATTCAACGAAATGTGATTTCAACAAGATGTCAAACCGATTGAACATTCATAGTAGAATACCAATGAATGGAGGAACTCTTGGTAGAAGTAAAAGTGCTTTAATGATTTTTCTGGTTCAAGTTGTAACCTGGTTCAAAGATGCACAATTGCATGGCATCTACATAGATGTTCAGCTGATTGAGAGCTGTAATCTCAGCTGGCACATGCTGGAGGAGTGCTAGTATCAACTTTCCTGAATCCTAGTTCCAGCTGATCATCCCATGTAGGAGTGATGTGCCGGCACTTTGGCGGTGTATGGCACATATAGCGTGCAAAAATTATTGGATAGTTACATCTCCGTGGAAACAGGGTTTTGTTTGCAACTTGCGACGAAACTGTAAAAAAAACTAACATCTTGGATGTTACTGGCGACTCTTTTGAAGTTATTGCAAGGACCTCATTCGATGTATTACACCTTGAAAGACTTGCTTCGAGGGACTTAGTCCGGGCAGATTTTCAAATTTATGATGCAGATGATTCGAACAATGATGCTATTCTCGTGCCGAGATCTATAAAGGGAAGTTGGATGAATTTTCCGTATTGGAGCGCCATAGTGCACCGAAATAATGTCTCTGCATATACTATTTACGACCAGGAAGTTGGCCACCTAAGCATTCATGCCCCAGCCTTCTCTTTTCCGGGGACCTGCCCCCACCCAAACTATGTCAGAATGAGAGCATACATCCTATGAAGATTTTGAGTACAGATGCACCAACATATTCCAGGATTTAAGTCCGTAGTGAATTTATTTTGACGGGCAGTCCAACATGGCCAAATAACAGGGTAGTTGGCCACCCCACCAAATTATGTGTTGCGCTCTCAAGTGGCAGTAGCCTGCACTTGGCATGATAGATAGAGACTATATTTACTATTTAAAATAGTTTTGGTGTAGGTATGAGGTATAGAAATGGTCGGACTACTCGCTTCAAGGGAAAACTCTCAAAACTAGGGCTGTGAGACGAACGAGGGTCTGCAACTCAGAAAAAAGCCGAGATGGGTTAAATTAAGATCCAGGCTACCTAATGGGAAGTACTGAGATGTACCTGGATGCCCAACTCTATTCCAAGATGTTGGCAACTCCCTCAAAAAATCCGACTATTAGCAAGACTGAAATTGGATGATTTGAGATGATAGCCTGCAGAGCGATCAGAAATGAATGAATAAAATTTCAAAATCCCTCTCAGAATGAAGTATCATATACTAAAAAGTCCAGTGTCTGGTTTCAGACCAATAGCATGGGTGTGTCATGTACCGCGACGGTGGCCAGCATGACTGACCTAAAAAGGCAGTCGTGCATTCCCGAGTGCTTTACAAATAGCATTTGTGCCCATTGCCATCAGATAGCATTACAGAGAGATGCCCAGCATCGGGGGATCAGAACGAGCCCCAAAGATCGTGAATTGGTGAAGAACTGGTTGAGAAATGGCGATGGCAAGTGAGGCGAGCTGTCTGACGTCAAGAAATTGATGTCCTCACGCTTCGGATCCCGATCCGCGAGGCCGTAGCTGTCGATCAACCGATCACTTTCGGCTAAAATTTGGTCTGAAGATTCGTTGGGGGTCGCAGTTTGTTTGTACATTATGCCCAGTCATAATGGTCAATCCGTAACTCTCGAGCTCTCAAGTGGCCAACTAGGTAGGGTGGCCAAGTACCTGGTCTGAAATAGTAGTACAATATTCCAAGTAATACCTTTGAACAATCATGACAGCAATGGAACCTCTATCCCTCTACAGCCTGCTTAGAAATTTACAGAGCAGAACATTACAGTTTCAGCAGTTTTCGAGACGAATTCATGAACAGCATTTGCATCCTGTCTGGAAAACAGTTCCAAATTGGAATTAAATATTCCGGTATCTTTGTTGGGCCCTCAGGCTCTTATTCACAGAGACGGGCACAGCGCCGCATAGCCGAACTTGATGCGATTTGATGCAGATCAAATCCAAACACATGCAGTGTCGTATGAGATGTAAGCCATTGATAGTTGTAAGCCAAGTATCAAGATGTAACCAACGTGGAAAGATGCTACCAAAATTGCTGGTGTAACGATAGTTTTTAGACACTATTCTCCTCCGGGTGACTTCCAGAGAAGATATTCCGCGATTGAAAACTAATAAAACACGTCGAGACTCGAGTCGGCGGTACTAGTAGGAGGCAAGAAACAAGCGAAAGCGGAAGACGCGTCGAGCGCACAGCAATCTGATTGCGTAATGAGCCTGTGTCTCAACAATCGGACCGTGATTTTGCCGTGAATGCTACTAGACTAAACCCAGAGTGACAATCTGATTCCGATGAGCAGCTTCCACTCTGCAACAGCAACAGGAATCGGGCTCTAAGATCGTTGCATGAGGTAACCATGAGAAACGGTGCTAATTTTAGTTTTGTAGGAGGGGCACCTACATATATTATCGTGAGTTCATCCGGTACATCTTCGCTCTCGTTCACTCATCGCCGCTCACTATGAACCCGGAATCGCAAATTGTGCTCCTGGATGTTTACATGGCCTTCGTAAGCTATGTCTTTGCTTGCGTCATACGTGAGAAAGTAACGACGCTCCCAGACTATGCTCGTGCTATACGGTCAGCAATTGTTTATGTCGAGACTGTCCAGACTCTGGTCCGGAAATCTTACAACAACATTAGGTTTATACATAGTTCTCTTCATTTTCTCAATTTATACACTCACTCATCGAACCCCGCCTGGGCGCCTGATTCTCCTTGTCGCCACATCTGCCATGTTTCTACTAAGCACGTCTGCCACGGCACTTGCCGTTGCGGTGGCCGGGGTCGCCCTTCAAGGCCAATTGAATATTTCTACCGCAAAAAAACACATACCCTCGGGTGATCTTAAAGCTCTTGTTGCTCTTGTGGCGACTGAAGATATACGGCTGGCAATCAATAAGTGAGTACTCCATGAGACTCACCGCTTGCTTCGCTCACATGAACATAGCGTTGTGGTAGACTTACTTTTGGTAACATCGTCAGATCAAGACGTTTCCCTCTTGCATCTAACTGCCGTACTAGTTGTATCGTTGCTACATCATCTGGGGCTCAAACAAAAAGGTTGTTATCTTACCTGCAATTCTCATTCCAATACTGTTGAGTGCGTGGAATCTACGGAGACGTCTCGTTCTTTGTATTGAAGTGTGTTTTGTAGTCCTACTGGGCACGAGTGGATTAGAATCCATAGGATCCTTAGAGGGGGGTGGGGGGGCCGGATGTTGAATTCGACTCCAGGGCACCCTTCATTGCGATGATGGGGACGACTGTGTTTCTCATGCTGCTGACAGGTGAAGTAACTCACGCTCTTTTCAGTCCGTGCTAACTCCACCAGCGGGTCGCATTTGGTATATGAGACGTGAAGCATACATTGTCGGCTGTGGGAGTTTTCGCAAACGTTACGATTTTGCTATTGCTATGATGTGCGTGTCAGTGTTGCCAGCAGCGCCAAGTGATGTTAAGTTCAAGTCCATTCCTCAAGCCTCGAGTCCGGTACAATCTACTGCTTTTCACTCATTCTATGGGTCGTCTCCTTGTCCATCAACTACTCAGAGGTTCGCAAGCACGGGTCCATTTCCTATTCTGTTAGTCCCCGCGCAAACCTCGCATTTGAAGCTGACCCATACACCAGGCAGTCATATTTGAAGGAGTAGCAAGTGGACTGCTCAAACAAACCATGGTGAGTGCTTGTTGCGTTAGAAGGGGAGTTCGTTGCTCAAAAACAGAATTTAAGAATATGGCGCCAACCCTGCTCCTTGTACGGGTTGGGCTGACACACTACCGCTGGAAAACGGACACCATGGATAATTAGGGTGTGATGTCACAACACATTATTCACCGCGTCGGTTCTTCTGCTCGGATCCTAAACTTGTTTTGTGCTGATTACTCGCTGGGAGAGGAAGTCTAAAACGGAGCTACTCACTGTGAAACTCGGCAAACATATTACTTTCCGGATTGTCGTAAAAATTGGGTCCACAGAAGTATATTTTGAGTCTGAAGTGGCTTTGAGAGGGATCTGGTACAATAGGGGTCCAGCCGGACTTGGCTTGGACAGCTGGAGAAATAAAACAAAGAAAAGAAGTAAGTGTTAAAGTCACAGAAAGGAAAACGACCCTTGGGCAGCATGTCGTGACGACATGTCGTCAGGTTTGCGCCCCGTGTGACTGAATATGCCAACCCACTCAAGAAATATGAGGAAAGACAGGTAGTCGTTTATATGCAAAGCGAGGGAGCCATTTCCGCGTGGGTGGCCCACCTCTCCTGTCCGGATTGTAATATCGACTACCACCATAAGTTCTCCGTCCACAGTGGAATGCACACCTACTACGGAAATAATCCGAACTATATCACCTCGCGGAGCGGAACCTAATAAGCCTGTAGGTTAGTCTAAGTTGGTTGCCTGGTATGTCGTCAGACTATTGCCAGTACACTATATGTTTAATTTGTTTCGAGAGACTGATGATAATTGGCTAAGTGCTATTATAAGTACTAAAGATGCAGGCAGTATTGAGTTCAGAGAATTTCCAGCATTGCATGGAACTAAGCCTGTCTGTTACCAGAAGGCGCAGATATCTTGTCTCTGCCGACCTTCGAGCCTTGAAACATGATGTCGGCGCTAAAGATGACCGGAAAGTACGACGAGAAAGAAAAATGCAATTTTTGCCTTCAAAAGGCCGCTTTTTGGCTTCAAGGTGCATGGTCTGTCCCCCTGCTTCGATCTTCTCTTGCCCAGTTTATTATAGACAGTCAAATCTGTTTGTCTCTCTCTGTGCCAGCTTGGCGATTCCCGCTCGCATTCGAAACTGCCTTTATCCTTGCTTCCATCTACGTCTCTACATCATTCGTAATTCAGGTCAAAACAGGGTAGGATCAAGTCTATATCCCTTCTCGACTCCAGGTCGAATCCTCCAGCTTTCTAATCTTCTTCCTTGTCATTTTGTCATCCCGAACGCCATAACTCCTGATCTCCCGTGGTTATTTCTGATTCCCTCTGCCGAGCGCTATACATACAACTCGAGCTCTATTTATGAGCAAATTGCACGGTCCCGTGATCCTTTGACGTATGTCCTAAACCTCGTGAAGCATCCAAGTCCTCTGTTACTACAGAAACGTGTCTACAGAAGATCCCCACACATCAACAGAGCAGGGAAGACCATATATAACCCGTCGTTACTCAATTGCAGTCATTCCCATCTCCCAATGGACCTGAATTGCCACCGACAAATTACCGCATCCTGCCTTTTCAAATTTGGCAACTTTCTTGCTGCATTCGATGTCCAACGTGCCTCTGCGTGCCTCCAGCCCCATAGATTCCTTCACGATGTCCTCGTCTTCAATCTTCACGTGGGAAAACCCAAGGGGGTGCCGACTTTAAAATTTTGGAATCAGGTTGAATTTGGGGGTAAATGAGGGTGGGGAATTGATATTTAAAGGTTTCAGGTTGATATGAGCTGAGGTTGGGGAGATATAGCAAAATTTGATGGTGAAGTTGAATATTTTCTCGGATTTTTTTGACATTTTTTTTCCGAAACCATTAGAGCAATTCTTGAAAGATTTGGACAGACCCCCCCTACATACCGTGGGGAACTTGTGAAGAAAAAATCGGAAAAAATCAAAAATTGATTGCCAGCCCCCACAACCAACCTGATGTCCATTTTTTGAAAGTTGACACCCCCCTTGGAAAAACCTCACTCTCCGGGGAATAGAACTACTGCACTACTCCACTCAACTCGGCGGTCACGCGTCACGCACCCCCTGTGCCGTGACGAATCTTGGTCTCCGTCATGGGTCACGGCGCCCAGTGCCGAATGTAAAATCCATGACACCTGGGCCAAATCTCTCTTGGAGATGCAAAAAAGGCGAAATTTTCGAAAATTTTCGTCTTGAATGCCGAAATTTTGGAGATGTCACGCTAAATTTTTGTCGGTTGCCGAAGTACCGGAACGGTTTGCTTGGCCACGGGTCACACCCCCTGCCGAATTGAATGAAATAATACTGCACAGCTAAGCGATGCATTTGCACGAGGTGTCTCCGTCTCACAGCTCAACATCAACAAGCGCCATGGGCTCTTGCCTTCGGTCTGCCTAACTCCAAGAACAAACATGCACCTCCACAGTCTCATTCAGATTTCTACTATATAATTATGTTCAAATCGATATGGGGTGTGACGCGTGACCCCGTATGAGCAGTTCGATATTTTGATAGCTGCCGGATTTCCGCGTGACGCCCCCCAAAATTTTGACTTTTTCACTACTGGGGGGAAGGGGTGGGGGAGGGGAGGGGGAGGTCTTTCATGGTTTGGAAATTTGATAAGGTCTTGCGTATCGATAGAGGGGTGCGTGACACGTGACAAACGAATTGAACGTAATTGTATGGTATCCTACTATCCTTATTCCTCCTTCATTTGGTTAACCAAATGAAAATTGTGGCTGTGTCCAGAATCACAATTTTCATTTGGTTAATCTAATGAAGGAGGAATAAGGATAGCTTCCGAAGATGATAGCCATCCTCTGCCCCAGGTGATCATTGACGTAGGGTACAAGAGGCAAGGCACAAATGGCGCCGAGCGAATATGCTGCCATCATGACTCCCAGAAGCGTTGAGCGGGGCAAATGATAGACTGAGAGAAAATCCAGTCAGCATGCTGCGCTATGGCTTCAAAAAAGCATTGAACGAACACGTATCCCACGAGTCGACAGCTTGGAGCCCATTCATCATGGAGGAATCGAAACTGTGGAACTGTCGATGAGGAGGTGAACAAGAGATAGACATTATCAACTAACCCGCTCGTCATTTCCACCCCAATACATGTTGGGAACAAAACAAGATACAACGCCCTCAAATTCGGCTTCTTGTACCACGGAGTCGTGTCCTCAGCGGCCAACCGACTGATGATAGCATCGGACGCCGCGATCCCCACTGTCGTAGACTTGTATTCCTCTGTGGCCATGACCGAAGGACTAAGCAAGCCGAGTTGACAGTTTTATAGCCTCCAGAGTTTGTTAAATAGTCTGCCGCGCCAAGTCCGCGGCAGAGTGCTCATGTGGCTTGCGCTCGGACCAGCTGGGATCAGAATCCTCCGTAGCCGGAAGGGATTCTCAGAAGCCAGTCCGCCAGCAAGCCAAAATACTCCCACAAAGGTGTAACAAGACGGGGCCGAGGCAATTCATTCTGACGAGTCGGATTCAACGCTGCTCTAGTGAAAAAGACGTGCAGCAAATGCCTGCGAAGGATTTGCACATTTTCGCTCGAAAATATATGGTCAACGCAGAATGCCGCGCGGAACGCCGTGTAGATGTCGGAAGTCGCAATCGGTGGCGTGGCATAAGACTTGGCAAGGTGGCAGTGCTGATGGCATCAAACTCATTTTCTTCACTCGATGGGAATTGTTGAATGGCTCCATGCAGAGCCTCAGACGATGAGTTGGTCTATAGAACTAGAGCCACTGGATGCCAAAAGTCTCTATTATCATGTCAAGTGGAACTCAGTTCCGGGCTTTGCTGAAAAACAACCCGCTCCCTTCTCATAGCCCTCGACTCCTCACCCCCTACAAAATCCTACCGCCCGGCGTCATTAGCAAATATTCTCTGTGTGCCGTTGGTCCATTATATTCTCGGCCCTCGCGCCACTCGCCGGAATATACACTTCCTTTCGGGGTAATGGCCTGTGGGGCGATAAAGAAAGCTGATAGCTAAGAATATACTTAGACTGTATAACACTGTGCCAGTGGTAGCGGAATCGTGCACCTAATATGAAAGCTCACAAAAGAGTGTGTCATTGGCGGTAAAGGCGCGGTATCACCTCACGAGATACGGAATAGGCCAAACTAGTGCCGAACTCTGCTATCTTCAACATCTACCACTGGCACCAGGTAGCAAGCGCAATAGATACATTGCTACCTCTCTTTCTTGCCTAGTGAACCAGTTTGATGTCGTAGAATTGCTGTAGAATCATGGGATACTGAAGTGTAAGTTAGTGACGCCGTGTAACAAGTGGTGTATTACAAGTCGAAGAATGGAATCGAACCATCTCAAGAGTCACTAGTTCATGTGGCGCAAGTGCATTTCCTTCCCTTCATGTCACTCAGGAGAAAGATTCAAAGTACAGAAATTTGGAGAGTTCAAGTTGAACATCTGGCGAGTATCAATGGAATTACTAGTGCGAAGCCTTGATCAAATCCGCCGCTCTTTCTGCGAAGGTATACGTAGCGGCCTGGGTATGCGCTCCAGGAATAAAAGGCTGCGATACGTCGTTAGTATCAGTAAATTAAATCACTTCAAACACCTTACCAAAACTGACGCATCGACGACCCTCAAACCGCGGACACCTTTGACTGTCAGATCGGGGTCCACTACCCCGTGTTTCGCACCGCGAGCTGACATTGCGGCAGTGCTGACGGGGTGGAACCCGGGTGCTGCGTTGCTGCGAATGAACGCGTCCAGCTCGGCATCAGACGCGGTTGCGTTGATGCTGATGGGTGCGAGAATGTAGCCTGTAAAGGCTGGTTCGCTGACGAACTGCTGGATCTTGCGTACGGCCTCCCGGAGAATGAAAATGTCTACCTTCTCTCCGAGCATGTTTGGATCAATCACTGGCGGATCGAAGGGGTTTGTGCTGTTCAAGGTGACAGCGCCGCCTGTGTATGAGTGTTAGTAATGAGTTCAACACGTGAAATTTATTGGATAACTTACGTGCTGTAGGAGAGACGACGGCGACCGAGATGGTGAAGTAGTTCCCGGTTGACGGAGGTGTTCCGACTATGCCATTCTGGAGGAATGTGTAAAGTTGTATCCGTACAGTCAGTTACCAACTTGAACAAGGCCCACCGTGATGAGAAACTCGTAATGCGGACTATAGGGTCCCGCAGATGGATCCGTCAAGTTTCCAAACGAGTCTTTGGGTAGCCGCTGCCAACCGATCTGGTTCGTGAGTGCATCGACGAGCGGGCCAGTTTTCGTTATATTCCACCGGTTGAGCTCTTCAGCCGTGACGGTTGCGTTCCGCTCCGATTCGTCGAAAGTATCGGTGGAGTTGACCTGCCAGGATATTCGCACGAGGGTGTGGTCTGTCAGGTTCCGCCCAACCGAGGGGAGATTATGCACCGGCGTGATCCCCAGGGAGGTCAAACTCTGTGGGTCACCAATTCCAGAATGCAACAGAAGATGGGGCGTCCCGATAGCACCCGTCGAGAGAATCAGTTCCTTTTTGGCAGTTGCGCGGAAGCGAGGACTGTTAGATCCTGGCTTGTATCTGAGTCAAGCGGCAACACTGCTGAACAGTGTACGAACCTCCGCTTCTCGCGGCATATTCAACAGTTTGGAATTCAGGTTCCCCATTTTTAGAGCCACTTTGGACAACACGGGTGGCCATCGTATTCAACATGATGTGCAAATTTGGACGACTCATGAATTGGGGCGCCAGATAGGAAGTGGCGGAACTGCTTCTTGATCCATTCTTGATAGTTGACTGGGTCCACCCTTGAAAATAAATGAGTAGACGTCCCAAGAGCATCGCACAGATTATAAATACCAATTCCGAGCGGATTTCCAGAATTCGTGTCGATGTTGAATGGGAATTCCCTCGATTCAGAGGCTGCTTTTATCACCACTGTATCGCTGCCTCTGGGAAATCCTGGAAGACTGACGGTGTTGATTCCGTTAAAGCCATGTACCGCCGGGTTGAACCGTTCTGTGGTGTTTCGGTCGGTAGGAGGACTGAACCGTTCATTCTGGAAAGTATTTTTGGCGCTGATTACATGAACGTCGGTTTTGAACAAACCAACCTTTCGCATATACGGGATGAGGCGATTCCATGACCATCCCTGGTCCCCCGAGACGTGTGCAAAGCGGTCATAATCTTCCTTGGATCCCCGCGTGTAGGCCATTCCGTCTTTTTGTTGCAAGTTACTTCATGCTCACGCCAGAACTGTGCAACTCACTAACGGAGCTACTACCTCCCAAGACAAATCCTCTAGGATATGGAACTGACCGGCCCGCGAGTCCAGTTTGTGGCGCCGTAGTATAATTCCAATCTTGAGGGGTATTAGGTGTTGCCCGAGTGGCAAAGAACGGCACTATTATATTCAAAACATCCTCGTTTCTGTTTCGCCTTTACTAAAGCACGCGGAAGAGGCAAAAGGAACGCACGAGCCGCCTGCCTCTAGAACAAGCACCGAGGTGTGTTTATTTTCTGTTAATCGATTGCCAAGGACATTCCCCGCCGTACCACCTTCCAATGGACAAGAATGAGCGGATGATGATGATTGATTCTGATTACTAGACCCTGACCTCCAACGATGATGAAATCAAATTCGAGGTTTGATTTAGGCAGGTCAGTCGCTTGGCTGAGAATAAGGCCGTACGAGACAGTGCAGCCCACAACCAATGCAACGCAGATGTTTCTCAGCTTGGAATTCATTGAGCGTTGTTAGAGTTAGAAGACCAGAAGACTGCTGACTGAGATCGACCTCGCTTATAACGCAATGTGCGGAGAGCCGATGAGTTCTCAGGTATGGCGGTCCGGATGCACTTTTATTTGGCTGCAAGATATAGCCGATTTCGGACTTACCCCAACAAAGATAGGTGATTTGATGCCTTTCCCGCAAAAGAGATAACAATAATCAGATCGTTTAACTTGCGGGGAAATCGTGGCATCCCGCACGATATATATAGTTGTTGGCCGCAAGATAAGTACAGACGCCACCCGCAAAATACAAAGCTAGCCCTCCCACCCACCGCCCGCCCTCCCGCCCATCGCCGCCCCTATCCCCCCCATCGCCGCCCCTATCCCGCCCTCCCGCTCCCGCTCATTGCCGCCCCTATCCCACCCCCTATCGCGCCCTCCCGTCCATCGCTACCCCTATCGCGCCCGTTCCCTTCTGCCTGCCCATCCCGCCTGTTCCGTCACGGTCTCCCGCCCGCCGCCGCCACCATCCCGCCCAACCTGCCAGTCCTGCCCGCCCATCCCGCCCGCCCATCCCGCCAATCTGCTCAGCCCGCCCGCCGTTCCTCCCGTTTCCGCAAACTCCCCGCCAACCGCCTAGCCCCGCCTCTTCGGATGTCTCCCCACTTCCGCGGCACGGCATTCTCAATGCCGTGGCCATCACACTCATCGGCTCCGACCTTCTCTGACTCACACCACCATCACCGCTCACGCTCTCCTCTGCCTTGTTCCTGTTTCTCCCTCGCCCTCTCAATCCACGCTACCTTTGGCTTCTGTCGTCTCAGTATCACTCCCTCCTCATACTGGACCATCACCCACCAGCTGTTTCGCGTCCTGAGACGAATGGGGTGGGAGGATGAATGAGCCTTCGGTGCGTGCACATTCCGTTTCTCCTTGAACATCCTTGTTTAATCCTTCTTCCTTCATCCTTCTATACAAGCGCTTTGACCGTCTTCCCTACGTACGCGAACACCGCATGCCTCCTTTGACAACGATGAGTGCACAAGTCTTGTGCGTTCCGCATTACAGTTCAGTTACTTCATTCCATTCTTTTCGCTTTCCTCCCTTCGCTCTGTGCGACGAGTCACCCCGACGTTACCTCTTTATTCTAGTTGACGGCATCCACAGAATGGCGGTGACTGCAAGGAAGAATAATTTTACGAAGCCACGACCACGGAGAAGAAATCGAATGGGAATAGTCTGACCATGGTGCGTGCGCTCGTAAATCCATTTCAGAATTCCTTGCCATCGATATACCCTCCCCTCCGCCTGGTCCTTGATCGACATTTCCTCTTCCTCTCGCTCCCTCCTACTTCCGTTTTCATATCGATATCCTCCCCCCCTTCCTCCTCGATTTTCGTCGGGTCGGAGACCTACTGCTCGCGCATCGGTGTCTCTGGGACTCCAACAAACCTTGTTCTCGAGTTTTGCGGCGTTCGTGCCTGTTTTTCAAAATTTTGCTGTATACTGAATACTGTATTGGATGGCTCTTTTACTCGTCCTCCGCCCGTATTCAGCGGCGACGGTCGATTTGATTCACTGTGCTTTTCTTGCCGATCCTCGGAATTCTCCTGGATAGACGCCTCGTTTCCCCTCTCGCGGTCTCATGCCGCTTCTTTCTGCCAGCCTCGTACTCGTACTGAAATTTCCCCGTGGTCCAAAAATCCATTAACCACTTCCATTGCCAGTCCCTCCGCTTGAAATTGCGCTATGGTCGCCTCATTTTATCCTCGAAACATTCTCTCAGCTCTCCGTTCTTTACTTCGGACTTCGTGCTGGCTTTTCAGAAATCACACGTCTTTGAATTAAACACCGTGAACCGTAACAAGAAAAACACTCCCACAGCCCCGTATGGCCCTAAAGTGTGTTTCCTACCATTCTAACAAACATGGAATATGCAGACGACTCTTTAGCTACTTTCTTGTTCTTCCGCATCCACGAGCGCCTCGTTAGTCGAGTTTTCTTTTTATTTGACCCCTTTCACGAGCGCTAACTTGACGAGCTAGTCCTGAAGCATTATCACTCTGACGCTAGTCTTATCGGCTCTTATTTTCTCTGGTTGGAACGCGAAGCTTGCATCACTATGTACTCTCGGCGCTTTCCTCGGTAAGATTCCTATCTTTGTAGCTCAGATATCCTGGTCATTGTTTGGTAGGGAACTTTGTCCGGTCACAGCTCAATTTCAGGCGCAAGTTGCATCCGCTCTAGGTGAGCTCTTTCTGTCACAGCCCTGTTCAGTCCGTTGTCACGGTACACCTTTCTTCAACTCTCTTTTTCTCCCCGGGCCGAGATTGCGCTCAACTCCCTGCAGACTCTCACGGATTCCCAGTAAAAGACTGCGCCTATTCTTAGCTATAGTAATCACCGGTAATCACCGCCCTAATGATAAACTTGTTTTCTGATTTTTCGCCGCTTGTTTTTCACCTACTGAACTTTCCCGGATTCCCAGAGAGTTTTGATTCTCAATCTCCCAGTCAACTTTCTCGGATTCCCAGAGTGTTCTCGTGCTATCTCTCTCTACTTTTCTCCTCACCCGAAATTCCGATTTTAAGCCAAAAATTCCCCTATTCCATCAACTCACTCGACATCCGACTGTACGGTCCCACAATACTGAGGTATTTCATTCAAATCGACAGTCACGGGTCACGGACCCCTCTGTCGATGTCGAAATTTGGTCAAGGTCACACGTCACGGAGCAGTTTGTCGAAACCTCCTAGCTGTCACAAATGCCTCCTCCCCCCCCCAGTGGCAAAAAAGTTAAAATTTCCGTACGACTGTCGAAATTTTGGCAGGTGTCACGCAAAATTCCGGCCGCTGTCGAAATGTCGAATAGGTAACTCGGGTCACGCGTCACACCCCCCTGTCGATTTGAACGTAATACTTCAGTACCACGAGTCTCGACGTGCCCACCCTAACCGCACGATACGATCCCAGCGGCGATATCACGAGTAACACCCGCGGACTGCAAGCGTCAGACGTAGGTCGTCTTTCCACTTGAGCTCTTACTACGTTGCGTTTGCCACAACTCTACCCTCCGATTATCCTGTAGGCCGACCCCTCCCTCTGAAGCACATCAGGAACATCGCAACCGTTTCCTCCCCCCAGCATTTGACGAATAGTACCAACATCACAGTAGGCACGTGTTGTCTCAAATATCCACTCCCTTTCCCCCCACCTATCTATCTCATCCTAGAAAGTGGTGCCACTTGCCAAAATATGTGTTTTGTGGCCTGTATGCTTTTAAGAAATAATTGCCCCAGCCGTTTCGTACCACAAAATGATGGCTGTGGCACGAGTGGCTGCAGCCATCATTTCATGGTATGAACAGGCTGGGCAACATACTAGGAATGGAATGGAATTCAGCCCGATAGGTGGCGGGTCGCACACAACATGGTGGGCGAATAATTGTGACCCCTTTCCAATCCCAACATCGAAAATCAGATTCAAGAGTTCGTCAAAGCTCATTATCTCACAGGTTTGAAAGTACTATGAGAATGCCACATGAACAGCCCCCACCCAGCCCTCTACACTGTGCGCGTATCAGAATTGATTACAAGATATCTACCGCCTAAGCCTACCCTAGCAAAACATTCTGGTGAGGTTCTCCTAGTAAAACACCTTGGTGAGGTGATTATACGCCGACCCATCCGGCAGCACTACCGTCTCCTCCACAAGCTTATAACCCCGTATCTTTGGGATGGCAATGATCCACAGTACCCAGTAAAGGAAGGCGACGGCGAGGATTCCGAGGCCGACGGCGCAGTAGGTCGCGTACCAGAAGGAGACGTCGCCGCCGTCGCGCCCGCCTGCAGGGGGGGGGTACCAGGGCATGACGAGGAGGAAGACGTTGACGAGGCAGGTGAAGATGAGTGCGATGTTCCTGGGAAGCAAGAAATGATTAGCTGTCAGAGACGCGGGGGGAGGGTTGTCAGACGTACCAAGCGTGGTACTCGTGCCGCGGAAGACCCTCGCGTTTTCGTTTGCGGCGCAGAATAAAGACGCCCACAGCTGTGGCGAAGCTGAACACATTGGCCGGATAACTCTGCAGATCCACGACTGCCCGTCGGGGGTTAGTGATGGTGTGGGGTGCATGAAAAGCGACGTACGGAATGCAAACGCATCGCCGGCGGGAGGCGCGATGATCACGATAACGGTTAAAAGCCATTTGAGGAGGACGGGCACGAGCGGCGTGCCGAACGGGCGGGTCGACACCCAGATGGCAGGGTAGGGTAGGATACCCTGCCGGGCGATTTCTCGGATAACGCGCGATTGGCCCTCTAACATTCCAGTAGTAACTACTAGAGTGGGAGGAGTGAGGAAGGAGGGTGGCATGTACGTACGGAGTACTGCCATGAGATTTCCGAACGCACTGAGCGAGACGAGGGCGGGGAAGACTCTGGCGCCCGCGTGGCGACCAAAGACGTTTGTGAAGAAGAGGCCTGCAACTAGAGTGCCCGACGTCTTGATGGTCGCGGCTGGGACGGCAGCGAAATAAGCAACGTTGGCAAGCTGCCAGTGACGAAAGCACATTAGCCATACATCCACAGCGTCTGACTACCAACGACATACCACGTAGAGAACCGAAACGAGTCCCAGCGCGGCAGACGAAGCCGACCGTACTGTGACGACCGGGTTTTCGACTTCGTTGATGAGGTTGATAGAGTTAGTGTACCCCGAAAAGGCGAAGTTGATCTTGACGAGAGCGTTGGCAATGGCGTTGCCGGAGGAAGTTGAGCCTTTGAAGGAGTCGTGGAAGTTGGCGTGGGGATCTTTGACCCTAGTGTGGCCGCCGAGGATGACGAAGCCGGTGATTGAGATGAATACGAGTGTGACAGTCTTCATGAAGCCGACGAGGTTGACGAACTGGGATGGGAGGACGTCAATGTGGAGGTGGGATGGGAGGGGCGACGCACGCGCAAAGACCACTTCGTTGAGGAGAGGACCAAGGCGGAGGCAACAGTGTAGCCTGCAACGGCAACGCCCCTCGTCAGCCATTCCGTGGGCCTGCAAAAAATGAGTTCTATACAGATAAGGGTGGTCAGACCCACGCGTCATTTCCAGCAGCGTAGAGTAGGTACTTTGCGAGGACAATGGAGTTGCTAGCCGAGAATTCCAGTATGACCGTAATCGCCGCAAACGCTGCAGAGTTAATCTTAGAATCTGTACACGAGATGATAAGAATTCCTTACCTGCCGGGAAGAAGTATTTGGGTCTTCGGTAGGCTTGTTCGAGATACACCGCCTGTATGCAGCATCAGATCGGCTTCAGTGAAGAGGATGGAGAGCGCACCTCTGCGCCTGCTCGTTTAGGGAACATGGAGGCAAGCTCGAGATAGAGAGCAAGGCCAGCATAGGAGATGACGATCCCAATCTGTATTCTTCTCAGACTAGTGTCCATGAGCAGGGGAACGACTCACCAGCCAGAAGACCAGAACTAGACCTGGGCTTCCGAGCCCCTTCAGCAAACTTCCGGGAGTCGAGAAGACCTGTTAATAGTTAATGTAGTCGACGAAGACGGCCGTTAGCTTGTGTGACCCACTCCAGTGCCGATCATGCTGTTGCTGAAAGTATCAATGAGACAAGTGACAGTCAAGAAGGCGAAGAGCGTACTTACATGTTCAAAAAGACGACACTGAGCCAGCCGACATGTCTCCCCAGGGCTGAAACGGTTTCTGTGGGTGCGCCTCCGGGGTTGGAGACGACTCTGCTCAAATCGACCTCGCTGGCGACTTCGATTCCATCGTCCTTCTCCGACCTATGGTTTTCGGAAGACGAGCGAGTTGGGGCGAGCTCGGGGTGAGGGTCAGAGAAAGACATTCTGGTGCCGCCGGTTCCTCATTCTATCCGCCTTTTATAGAAGCCTAGGCGATCGGGCGTACATTTTGATGGCAAGACGTTCAAGAAGTGGAGATTCCAACAACAGGCCGAATGCTGTAGCTGCAGAACGGACGGTCAGTTCTCAGCACCGAGCATGTATTACGGGGAAGCAGGAGGGTCTTGAACGGCTTCTAAATAATTGCTGGAAGGAGTCGCTTACCATGGAAGAACCCGTCACCCGCCGATGGCTGTCAGCTTGCAAAACCGTCCCATAACCGTCTCGTCGAAAGTTCTCCAGAGCCCCCGACGGACCAGAGCCCCCGACGGAGTGGGTCGGCTACCCGTCGCACGGAACCTGTAGAACCGTCGGGACGGGCATGGCGCACAGCCCTACGCCAGACGGAACATGGTGAAATAGACTCCAGTGGATCAGAGTGACAGTGCGCAATGGAAAAAGAGAAGAGGATATGGCGTCCGGGCGCATGTGGACTCGAGAGTGCAACATCTATTAATGTTATTGATCCATTGAGCGCAGATGCCAAGTCATGAGCGCCAGGCCGAGAGACAGAAATGAAAGGCTTGGAAAACAGGGGAATGCGAAACGATGAAGACCAGGCAAAGGTAGACGGCAAGCTACAAATGAGTCAGACTCAAAGATGCGCCGACGAAAAGTCGCTGTTCCAATCAGCGGGTCAAATCGATAGGCTCTGGCAAGTGAGAGGTCAGTGCAGCGATGGAATGTAAGAACGCACGCAGACTTGACTACCCCCGCAACTGCGGTTGAAGACAGTGACAACCTTGAGCAGATGGAGCAGACAGATCTTCATCGCGTGGCGCGTGTAGCGTGAGGGCTTCTTGCTGAGTATGCGAATAAGAAAAGAAAAGACAAGACATGGACACAGACAAAGAACGAAAAGAATGGAAATATGATTCGAAGAGGAACGAAGTACATATAAGAATATAATTCTTTGTAAACGACTGAGGACCGGGGGAGGGAGGCAAAAGGATCAGGGAAATTCAATAGCGAGGTATAATCGCACTCACTCTAGCTGCGGCGAATGCGAAAAGCAGCGCACGGCCACACTACGGTATGCGTGCGACTGTGCGACACGGACGCGCATCCGTGCCTCAGCGATGGGCAGCAGAGGCGAGCGACGTGAGTGCGCGGTGGGATGCGGAGCGCACGGGCAGCACAGAGGGAATGCATATATCGAGGGCATCTTGTATACGTGCAGCGCGGAGCGGCGTGCACAATGGAGGGCGACGCCAAGATGCTGGAGGTGACGTCTGCGGGGATCGCGGGTCGACGGTGGGACTGCGTCTCAAACGGGCGGAGGGGAGAGCCGGGGGATGAGGAGGGAAAGGTCAAATAGCTTGGAGGAGATACGGCCGTCGATGGTGCCGCGCCGCGCGGGTAGGGTCGCAGCGTGGGTGAGCCTGAAATCGAAGGGATGGGTTACGTTTCGCGCTGGTGCAGGCGCGCGACGAGATGCGGGGGAGAATGCGGGAGGCGTGCGAGAGCCGGAGGGGGACGATGGCGAGCAGGGTGCACATGTTTGTAGTGAGTATGAGTAAAGAAGGGTAGAGGGGAGAGTTAAGGTGTCACTCTACGCTCGGCGAATAAAGAGTGGGAAGATTGACTTACGAGGACTACCCGATCAGGAGTGCGACACGCCCGTGTTCTTCACGACCAAAGGCCCCGGTGCCGTCTCTGCCTCTTCGGCGCACACCATCGGCGCGCAGATGCCTTCGCATCGGTGCATATTCGCCAAGAACGCGTGGAGGTAGATGTGTGAGCCGGAGACGGAGCGTTTCACGCGGCGATCGCGTATTTACAGCGCTTGCAAAATCCTGCAAAGAAAAAAGAAATAAGGTGAGTTTAGGGCTTGGGCGGACGGGGTGGGTGGGGAGGAGATGGAAGAGACGCCGAGGGCGAGCTCGAGGAGGGGACGTTGTCGTCCCTACGAGTCCCCAGCCGCACGCCGTCGAAAGATCGACGCGCGGGGGGCCGTCGTTGCTTGTTCTCGACCGCGGACAGCGGGGGAGGTAGCAGCGGCGGTGCGTACGCTATGCAGAAGCAACGAAGCGCAACAAAGAGAGGACAAGTGCGACGATGCGCGCAATGTACGCACACTGTCCCTGCCGCCGACACCCAAAATCACCTCAGAAGAGGGATTTGGAGGAGGGAAGGGTAGATGAGGATTGACTAAGAAGGACGTACCACGAGTATTTAAGCTCCATATAACGGAGGTGGGGCAGTAACGGGCGTGGTATGGATTGGAATTTGCTGCGGGACATGAGATCGACAAAACTGGCGTGCAGCAAGTGGCGTGGGAGGCAAATGCGAGCAGGTGCGGTTGAGCGACGGGCCAGGCCAGAAAGACGCGGCGGCGGGAATGGTGGTGGGAGGAGACAAGGGGCGTTGCCAGCGCAGCCATCAGCGTTGAGGTCGTAGGCAAGCAGCGGCAAACAGACGCGTCGCGTGAGGAAGGAGCCGGGGGCACGGTGCGGCGAACGACGAGCTAACTTGGGAGCGCGAAGCGTCAAACGAGGCGCCGCTGTGTATGCAGTCGTGACAGGTGCCAAGCACAGAAAAATGAAGAGCCGGCAGCGTCTTCAGCTGGGCTAACCGCCGTCTGGAGCATCGGAGAGGGCATCTGTACTTGGAAGACGAGCGTTTTTACTTGGAGGACGGTCGTCAGCGTGTAAGTCAGACTAGAAAAATCACAGCGTGAGTGATGCGCTGGGCAGGCGGGAGTTACGTTGCCGGGGTGTCGTCCGTCTGACCGCCGGCGACCGTCTTGTAGCGGTCAGACAACCGTCTGGAGAATGTCGGACGACCGCCTGGAGCCTCTTTTTGAAGGCGAGGGTGGTGAGCAAATTGTGAGCAAAAAAGAACACTTTTTTGATGGCCGTCTGAAAAGAATTTTGATCGCAACCGTCTAAAAAGAACATGCCGCGTCTGAGAAAAGCATGCCGGACCAGTACAGGATTGTTAACAAAGAAAAACAGTGCGTAGGGTGGGAGGATTCATATTCATCTCTCACTGAGTGAGGCTGCGATCTTCATGAGTTCCTGGGCCAAAATATTATGGCGGAGGTACGAAGTAGAGGAAGTCAGGGGAGCAAATTCGAGGACGGCAGCCTGATTTGATGGCCCTCAGACGGTAGGAGGATGGCGAAAAACGTCGTTTTTTGAGGTTTTTCGAGAATGGGGATGTAACTTTATGGATAATTGAACGCTTGAGCTGAAACTTTGAGAGAGGTGAGTCTAGGATAGTAGCCGTTGGACCCATCACCTTATTCCAGGGGGCTCCATGTGCGATCCATTGGGCTACAGAATTGTGCAATACATTATCAATTTCGGGGAAGATATGAACTAGGTTACGAGGGTTGAATGAAACACATCGGCGACGAAGTGGGTACGATTAGCCTGATTTGGTTCGAAAAGAATACTTTAGCTCCGCGCGACGCCAACCGTAGGGACGGGACGCGGGAGGGAAACAGTGGCGTCAACATAGCGACCTTACTTTCTGGGTAACCACAGGCGGTGGTTTCGATCTGACGCTTGACTCGGAAGTCAGGATGAATAACTGGCGGAAAGAGTTAAACCAGTTATTTTGGCGCAAAGGACAGATGGACAATGGTCCAACTCGCGGCATCACCCAGCATTAGCTGCATAAATCGAGCTTTGGGGTGAAAGTCGGGCGTGAAGTTCACAATGGCCAGTACCCTGGGTTTGATGTCGAATTTTCTATTGGGTGGGTGTGATCGAACGAATATAATTAGGATTACGCTTAATAGAAAGATCAACGAACTGGACACGCCGAATATTCAGTGACGATAGATAAGAATTTGTCCATGAGAAGTGAACTGGCAGATGACCTACTACCACTGCTGCAGGGCGCGGGGTATGCGCGTAGGAGTCGAAGAAGAAAAGGTTCGAGCCCCACATGGTCACTGGGTCGAGAATCGCGGGTGTTACCCGACACCGGACAAGCGCTCAAACAGGAAGAGCACATTTGCTCTTGCCAGGACGACACTCAAGCAGGATAATCACCAGCGAACGGGAGCATCCTATTCGTCATGGCCACATTGGCACTCCAGAGATCAAAAGTCGTTGCACGAATAATATTACAACACAGAAAAGCTCTAGAAGAATTTAACGAGCTGGTCGATACTAGTCACTGGCTGGGCGCCAACGAAAGAGGGTTGGCAACCGAACGCCCGCTTGCCAACCGAACGCTTGCGCCTCGGTGGAGGAGGAGGAGCAGCCGCAGCCGGAGGCGCGTTGAGGAGATCTAGAAAGAAACAAATACTAGTTAGTATATGGCCCGGAAGAGGAGATCGCATTGAGCTGGCGTACCAGCAGCAATTTGCTTGATTTCGTCCTGGGTCTTTAGGGTAAAAGGAGCAGTGTCAGCGGCAGGCAGAGAGTCGTCAACTTGTTGGGGTTGTTGCAAAGCAGCCTCGGGAGCGAGAGCTACAGCGAGGACCTTGTCAGCAACCACATCAATAGCGCCACCCCACTGGTCGACGAGGTTCCCAAAGAAGTCGGTGTAAGTACCGTCTTCGTTATCGAAGATAAGATCATCCGCAGCGATGGGATTTCCTTGCTCGTCGACGACGTCTTCCATACCGGCGCCAGTCACAAGACCATCGCCGTCGACGGGGACACCATCAGCGTCGAGTTGCGATCCGTCGTTGGCAGTGAAGGTACCGTCTTCGTTCTCGACAATGACATCGTCAGCGGCGATAGCGTTGCCATCGTCGTCGGTGATGCCCCCCAAGTCGACCTCGCTACCGAGAAGGTTGCCCTTGTCGTCGAGGAGTTGACCGTCAGCGTTTGTTGGGTTGCCTATAAGGGCGTGTCAGAAATGCATTCTCTTCACCTTCGTGATGATAAGGCTCACCCAGTCCATCCTCGAAAGTTTTATCGCCGTTGTCGATGACGACCTCATCGTCGGGGATAGGTTTGCCGGCCTCGTCGAGAATGGGAGCGACTTCCTCGTCGGGAGGAGCGGCAGCGTCGTCGGGGATAACTGCGCCAGAGTCGTCGATCAATTCACCGTTCTCGTTGACAAGGTCACCTAAGAGCAAACGAGCGGTTATCAACACGGAGTATAATGGAATGCAGGTCTCGACTCACCTGCTGCGTTGGTGAAAGTCCCATCACCATTGTCCAAAATCGCAGAAGCGGGACCGTCATCAGCACCGAAGCACTTCTGGAATAGTTGAGCACGCTTGTTGAAGATCGGAATAGTGGTTTGGTCGTTGAAGAATTTCAAGAAGGTACCACGAGCACCAGCCTTGACGTCGATACCGGTTCTAATTTTCTCCTTCGTCAGCATCCCGCTAAACTGAAGGAAATAAAAGAGGTACTCACGATAGAGTGACACAACCATCCATCGAGAAATCTTCCGCAATCGTGCTGTTCATGTCGACCGATCCATCCGCGTCGGCAGAAATGAACACTTCAGCCTTCGCAAACCCAGCTATCGCATCAATGCCAAACGTCAATTCCGGTATGATATGCACATCAGCATCGGCGTTGAGGTCACCAGGGGTGAAACTAGCCCCGAAATCGACCGCAGTGTTGCTTTCGGTGGCGTCTCCGGTGGCCTTACCCTCGGTAGGAGGAATGACAAAGTCGAGGAGGGGGAAGTTCCAGGTGATTGGAACGGCGATGTCGGCATTGACGTCGAATCCGGCACCCGCGCGGACGTTGATTGCGGCCTCGGGTCCGAGCGTGAGGAGACCGGGGAAGCTCAATCCGGGGATCCCCTATTTAATGCTTTGTTAGAACGGCGAGTAATATTGAGCGTGGGAGGGCGATTTACAGCTTTGAACACGGGGATGTTTCCACTATCGATATCACCAGAAAGCAAGGATCTAATGTTGATGGTGCCCTTGGCGTATCCGGAGACGGCGGCAGCGAGACCAAAATCCTTGATATCGGGAGGTACAACGGTACCATTCATGAGGAAGGCGACTAGAGTACGAGGTCAGCCTTTTGTATACGACCAAATCATAGACATTGACACGCACAACCAATGTTCATTTGCGCATCAAGATCGACGTCGGCGTTAACGGTGGCATCGAAGCCGACAAGGCCAATGTCGCAAGAGAGGGAAGTATCGAAAAGGGGGAAGTTGTCCTTGACGGTGATTGTGTCGAGGCTACCGTTTTGTCCAAGGTTGATATCGTTAGCAGCTGTAACACATCTCGATTAGTATTTTGGCCCTTCGATTATTTAAATCCCCACTCACCTCCAGCCGCGTCGCCGACCTTGTCGGCGGCATCCCCAGCTGCGTCCTTAACTGCTCCCGCGGCGTCCTTCGCGCCGTCCACAACAGCTCCAGCCGCGTCGCCGACCTTGTTGGCGGCATCCCCAGCTGCGTCTTTAACTGCTCCCGCGGCGTCCTTCGCGCCGTCGACAGCGTCTCCAGCCGCGTCGCCGACCTTGTCGGCGGCATCCCCAGCTGCGTCTTTAACTGCTCCCGCGGCGTCCTTCGCGCCGTCGACAGCGTCTCCAGCCGCGGCGCCGACCTTGTCGGCGGCATCCCCAACTGCGTCCCCAACCGCTCCGGCGGCGTCCTTCGCGCCATCGATGATGCCTACAAAACAAGTGATAAGAAAGTAAAGTAGTATTTAATACTGAGGAGATTTACTGCCAACGCCGAAGCGACGGTCCAGGGGAAGACCGTGAAGAGCGTGCTTGAGAGAGCGGGTAGAGACGATTCGGGAGTTGGTAGCGGGCTTATTGGAGGCTTTGAGCTCGAGCCTGACTGTACCACGGCTAAGGTATTCTCGTTCAGACATTCGCGTCCACGATAAATCGACGAGAAGGACTCACTTGGCCGAGATTTCGCTCAACTTCCAATCGAGAGTAGCAGCCATTACCTGCGCTGGAGGAGCACCCCTCTTGCGCAGCTTGAGTTTAGTGTCGGCGGTGCTGCCTTCTGGAATAGCCTGGTTCTTGGAAACACCCCAAGCGGCAATGCGAGCAAAGGGTCCGGTGCCGCAGTTTTCGGGGAGACGAACGATGGTGTCAACGGCACCACCGTCTGTTACATCGTTGCAGTCCTGGGCTGGGTCGTCAGCAACGCAGACCAGGCGAACGTCTTTAGAGCCGGAGGACCAGTCGGCCGGGCAGTCGAGGAGTTCCCAGGATGCGGCGGCAGTAATATCGGAGAGGATTTGCGAGTTGTCGGCAGTCTACATGTAGGGGGTGAATCAGAGGTACGTAACATAGAACGTAGGTCGTGCAGACTCACAAGAGAAACGGACGCGAAGGCGCGATTCTTGGTTCCGTTTGTATCGTATGAACATTCACCCTGGCATTTGACTGACCAGTCGTTGGCGGCTCGGACAAAGGCGGCAGCAAAGGGCAGGAGCAAAAGAAACTTGTGTGTGAGAGCGACCATAATGAACACTGTTCGGAGCGGATAAGAACGAACATGAAGTTTATAAAAATGACAATGAACTTACAGCAAATAGTATTAAATGAAGGCAAGAAAAGGAAGCAAGGAAAATGTAGGATGGCCCGAGCGAAGAGAAGGGGGAAAGACACCAGGCCTGCAGGTCGGGTCCGCGAAACGGAGATTGCTTATAAGAGATGTAACCATCTGCCGAGCGAATCACTGTCAGAGTCCGACACAATCCAGAGGTCGCGAAGGTGGGACGGCAACAGCCATCAGCAGCATCAGCCGCTGCAACGCTATCTATGCGTCCTTGGCACGCCTCAGCACACCTCCCGCAATTTTATTCAGCTTTGCTTGGCGTGGGCTGTGTTGCGGCTTGCTTGGCATGTAACGACAAGATGAGCGAGGTCCAAGCAATGATATACGGTCCAGCCAGGTCTCGTATTAGCAAGCTGTAAGTTTTAGATGCGTGTGGCAGCCTGGCTCTGTCGAAGGTCGAAGCAGTTCAATCAAGAAAGACCTTCAAAGCCTCGGATATATATAATTCAAATGCATTTTGCCCAGAAAACGCAGGGAGGATAAACGGCGATTGCTTAGCAACCATCTGAGTCTGACACGATCCACTGGTCGCGTAATCCGGGCTCCAGATCAAATATGTGCGGCACTCAACTAAGTCAGGAACTTTGGAACTCACTGTCGCTAATAGCAACGTTTTAACTTTTATCCAGCTTTGCTTGGCGTGGGCTGTGTTGCGGCTTGGCATGTGGGCTCGGATACTAGTATATATAATTCGGCGACGCGACATGCGTTTCCCCAGCTGGTCTTTCTCTCTGTTCTTTTCACCTTTCCCCCCTTTTCTGTTGTTCTTTCGCCTCAGGTCCGTTTCGCTCTGCACTATCAATGGCAAACCCGGTACTGACAATAAATTCGCAGGGCCGGTGCTAGAGGCGCCGCCCAGTCCTCTTTCTTCAATTTATTAACCCAATCTTGTTCTATTCGCTTCTTTGTGGGTCTATAACGATGTTTACCCTCCAGCATTCTGTCTAATGGAAAGCCGTCAAGTTCCATGAAGAACTCCTTGTTCATTGGGCTTTCAGCCCTCCTATGCTTTTCAGCATCCTTCGTTTCCGCTTTGCCGATTAATTCCACCGCAGTCGGCCTAGTCCGTCGTACTCAGAGGAAGACCGACAGTGGGTTGACGGTCTCAAACGTCCCCTCCGACTGGCCAGACGATGCTACTCTCAGACGAGTGCTCGTGTCGGCTCCCGGCAAAGCCTTCTTCTGGACCGGTCGAAATGGTGGTGTCAGTGTGGAAGGCAAAGCGCTCCTCGTTGCAAAGGCCCAGGGCGGAAACACTCTTGAGGGCACTTTAGCCTCAAACAATATCATTATGCCTGACTTCGATTTCGGGTATGTAGCATCGGCGTCCCTCGTTTATTTTGCTCATTACCGTTTTGCAGTAACCCCGAAACAGTCCGAATCTGGACCGTCGCCAGCAAAACCTTTTCTGAACTTGCGAGTGGTGACTCCTTTGTCGTACGTGGACCGGCTAAAACTTCGTTTTATGAAATGATACTAATAATCGAGCATGTAGGTTACCGGCAGATCGACACGAGAAGGCAACATCTTCCACAAAGACGAATTGCCTCGGCTCAAGAGAAACCGCCGCGTCAACAAGATCACCAAGATCGACAGTACTACAGCCAGACGCACGGTCGTCTTCCAGCGTAATGCTGGGAAACTGGATGCTGCCGCCAACGAGGCCAACCTGTATGTATCTCTTACGCATCAGATACTCCGACGTAGCCTAACCGTCTTCTCGTATCCAGTCGCCGTGACGCTTGCTTAGCATCACCTCCCCAATTAACGATCCCAAGGCGCTCCAACACTTTCCGTCGTGACCTCTCTCCCGTCGAAAAGCGTGCTGCTCCTGCCGCCCGCAACCAACGTCGCAAGGCTGCCGCCGCGCCCGCCTGTCCATTGCCGGGAGCGGCTCAGAACAAGAAGGTCGTACCCAGGAGCGCGACGGCTTCAAAGGTGCCCCCGGAGAGGACGTTCCCCGCCGGCGGCAAGAAACCGGCACCCAAGCCCCCAACACAGAAGCGAAAGGTCCCTCGCCCAGCGGTAAGCGTCTTCGTATTAATTATTGCCGAGGGTCTACACTAATTTGGATTTGCAGAACCGACCTAAGCGCGCCCCGGGTAAAGCCGCCCCACCCAGGAAACGGACGACGCCGGTGAAGAAGCCTAAGAAGGTAGCTAAGCCGGCAACCAAGGCCCGCGGAAAGCCGAGAAAGAGAAGATAAATCTTCGCATTTTCGTTCCAGGTTCTCTGTGGCGGGGGGGAGGGGTTAATTTTGTAGAAAGTAATGGAACACGAGGCGTACTTAATTGCGGATTTTATGAAAAGAGTTGAGAATCTACGTGCATGCTGTGAGATGTCTCGTACCTGATCACATTTGCTGGCAGCCGGTCCACGACCTCGTCGTTAAAGTGGGGATCGAAAGCCAGGCGGTTGGTTAGGGTTGGTTGCGAACGCCGAGCATGACGGCGAAACGTGAGGTACCAGCTCATCTAATGTTGCAGGAACACATTCTCTCCGCGTTGAGCACGACTCGGAGATGGGGGCAAGAGATGCTTGCGGGGACTCAGAGCTCAAATGCATAACATGCACTAGGGTATTCCATCTCTCGTTCGCTCCTTCGTTGCAGTTCTAAGGGGACAAGTTTAAAAAGTTATAATATCAACCAGGAAAATAACAACACAAAAAAAAACAACCGTACTGTTGTCGTTGCGCGCGCAGCACCGCCATACAGCGGTGAACATCGACTAGATTTTTCTGCGGCGAGGATTCTTCCCGTCTCGCTCCCGGGACCGCCCCAACATTCAGTAGCAGCACAATGCCGGACGTGAATAGCGGTATCTTCAATGACATTGAAGACGGTGGGTGATACAGATATTGAACAACAAAACACACCTGGCTGAACCACAGCGGATTATTGAACCGGCGCTCCTGCTGGATCTATGCGACATGGCTGCATGCGCGGGCAACGGGGTTGCATATAATCCGCGTGTGCTGGTACGTGCAGTAAAGAATAGCGGATTTGTCGAAGAATACACATCTTGAATGAGATTGTCGGGATTCCAGCGAACTGCAGGTCATAATTAATTGCCTTTTAATCTAGAAAGTGAGTAAGGGGGGAACGCACGGGGCTCTGGGATCGTCTCTTGGGTGCCCAGGCAAGCTCTGCGACGACCTGCTCCTCCCACTCATTGTCGCACGGCCCTATTAGCGTCTTACTGCGGTTCGTCGAGTACTGGGCCACCACAAGTCAATGAACAGGCGGGTACTCTATTCCGGATCCGCGGAGCTAACCAGGATCTCGCAACAGAACGACAGGATGCGATATAGCTGGAGCGTGCAATTAAAGAACACTATCCCAGACGGCTGGTTAGCGGACTGGAGGAACATGGGGGTGTTGTGAAGGACGCACCAGTACTCGTCATTGTAGCTGAGTGGCATCTGGATGTCAAAGCCGAAGAAATTGATCAGACTGGGCTTATGTGCGATTAAAGCGCAGTGCTTATCTGAACGTCGAATAGGAACAGCACCCTGGATGTGGTAATTATCAACAGAACTAGTAAGACCGGGCCGTAATGACTCACCAGGATGTGCGCTTTTTAAGTTTTTGTTCGAATGTGATGACGCCGCTTCGCATTTTGAAGCAATTGCTAACTCGAGCGCATTTAAAACCCAACCGGTGTCCAGCACGTCCGCGGACTCGATGTGCAGTCCAGAAACTCAACAAGCCGGTGAGATAGATGATGAAAAAATGGACGCGCGCAGGATGAGATAGGGGTACTTACACAGCAGGTCTGCAAGTCGCAAAACGTTGGGTACAAGCGCAATAAATGCCCGGTGAGTGCCACCTGATCACACCATTTCCAGCCCGTTGTTTGCGTGGCCTCGGTATCAGGAATCGAAACTCGCGTTTCGGTGGAGTATCGAGCGCTGACAGCGCACACCGGGAGGAGTGTTTTCGCGAAACCGCTATGCGTCAAATGAAAAGGCTAGCTCACGCTGATTTCGAAAAATAGGAGAGGTAAGAAGGTGTTGAAGTTGGCGAAGTACAGTGAGACGGGAGAGCATGGAAGACTATCGTCCGGGGATGTGTAGGTAGGGGGGCGAAAGGGCCCGGCGGTTCCCACTAATACCGAAAATGATCTATCAGTTGCTATCGGTCTGCGAAGAATGAGCATTGGTTCGGAGTATGAACGAAGGATGCCCACCGTCGATTACATTGCACTGGCCACGGTTTCGAGTAACCCTGACCCCCGAGTGACTCGCCTGAAGTAAGCGAGGTTGTGAGCAACGGCAGCAAAACGACTACTTACTTAACTTAAGGTAGAGCTGCACACCGTCCCGCGATTTCGAAGAGAGCCACAATCCTCGAGTCGGCTGGCCGAGATGGCGGTTTTGGGAGCGCTAGCGGTACAAGTGCACGGGCAGAATCCCACAAAAAAGGAATGAACAGACGTATGCAGTCGATTCAAAGCATCTGTTCGACATACGAGGGTTGATTCGACTGTGCATGGTCCGCGGAGAAGCAGCAAGCGACGCCATTGCAGATAGAGAAGTTGAGCGAGATCCGAGATTGCGGGGGTCGAGGAGGAGAAGCGCAAAATGAATTCGGTCACAGCACGGAGAATTGATATGGCCTAATTCCAGAACGCTTGACCCACTTGTGACCCACTACGAGTGCCGAGTAATCGTGACAAGAACGGGGAGAGCCATTATTGGAACAGCGGCCGGCTCTGAGGGACGAATTATTTCATGGGTCCCGGGAACAACTCGGAGGTTGCAAGTGGGAAGTCTGTCAAGAGAGACTAAGTAGTAGCGTTAGGCATCCGAGTGCTCCGCTGATGTTGATGTAGTCTTGTAGCAATCACTGGCTGATTGTCGAGACACCGACTGATTACGCAATTGGGTGGCTGTGCTTCTGGCCACCCATTCCTTCCTACGACGATGACAAAAACCCATATAAATCTGAGAATATTTATGAGTATACTAATCATTTGGATAATGAGTTCGTTCCGCAAAAAGCCAAGCAATTCCTTTGGCCGATGTCCCAATATGCAATGGCCTCTTAAAATGACAAGATTTTTTGCCTTCACAAGTTGATCGCATATCGTCGTGAGGGCTGAAAAAACTGCTTAGCGCTGGGTGAGAGTCCCTAATCTTTTAAGGCCTTCTACACACTGGAAATTTTCCAGATTTAATGCTTCCAGGCCTGTCCCGCAACACGGAGACCAACAATCAGTTGATGTCTCGACAATCAGCCCGTGTTTGCTAACAGACTCTAATATTGATACTTACTTGTTCGTCATCAAAATTATTAGAGTATCTGTTACAGAGACTAATGTTGATGGCCCGATCCTTGCGGTTTCACGCCAGAGCGGAATGGGTCTTCCACTTGAGCCAGACGTGGAGAAAGCGGCCGGCCGCTCGGAGTCGAATGTGGTCAGAGTGGAAGAAGGCATCGTCCTCCAGTCTCAACAACCATCAACATCTCCCTTTGTCTGTGACGTCGACCATGAACACTTTTAACATAACGCCGGCGGCCTTTTTTCTCGCGATTTATCTTGTATAGCCTATGATACGCGCTACTGGGACCGCCCCACCTCACATCTAGATCAAGACAGGACAAGCTTCGAAAGATTCCTGACGTTTGGGTCGCGCGGCCAGTGGGGATGCCACGGGAGAAGGCAACGGTGGCTGAGGCCCCCGCCGCCCACGCTGGACATCCACGTTACTCGGTCTAGGCAGTCCGACTCTACATACCGCTGCTCCTGTGACGGTCGTACGAATTCACCGCCGAGAACGATTGATCGACAAGTGGGACGCCGAGATTAGGAGGTTATCGCGCAGGCGGAGAGTTCATGGCGCTTCTTCATACGTTTAGAAGGAGGTGAGCGGCTATCCATCTCTTTTACCTCTTGTTCTCTCGCCAATGGTGTTGGGAGCGCGTTCGATCCTCCGGACGCCAGCCCTACTTACCCATTCTGTTGCTTTGATTCTCTTGAAAACCCCGCTAACGCATCCCACCAGCTCCGTGACAAGGGAATTCTCATCAACACGTCGTCGTGCTTAATCCGAATGCCACAAACCCAGGTGTGTTCCTTCCCCTCTCATTTCCCTTCAGCAATTGGGGTCTCCGTCGCTATCGGGAGGTGCGCGAGCCCGATGTGGCTCGCGTTTTAACCTAGTGGCCTCGACTACGCGACGTGGTGTGCGCTGGACGACGTTTTCTCGTTCTTTTGGGTGTTGGCGACCTGGGGATCGATTTATCCCGCGGCAGTTCTTCTCGCATCATCCGCATCACCTCTTCCTTGACGAGTGGCTCCGCGTTCTTGACAGGATCTTCGTCGTGGACCATCCTGTGGTGATGACCAGATGCCCATCCCGAGTTTCTGGCTCTTTCTCCCTTTGTTATTCCCTCTCCAAGTCGATAACGCTTCTTTTGGCATCTGCTGCCAGCGGCTTCGGTGGGGAATAGCTCGCCACATGGCCCCGTCCTCATCTTTGAGGACTACCGAGCGTGATTCTGTCCGCTACGACATTTTCTTTTGTTCTTGGACGTGGTGCTTTTGGTGGGATGGCTTATCTATCATATCGCGGGTTAGAGATGCGAATCGCCAGCGAGGCTATTCAGGCCTTGGATCTTCCCTGCATCGTCCTTCCCTATCCTCCCTCCTCCTTCATCTTCTTTCCTCCCAACTAACTAACGCTCTTCACAGGCTCCGACGACGTCGATTTCTCGACTCCCTCGGGAATACGTGGCGCCGCATCTGCCCGCGCACCCGCCTGTACAGCCCCGCCAGCGCGGGGTGGGCGGCACGGGGTGTGAGTGAAAGTCGGTGCGGTGGTAGGGATTTGCTTAGCGGGGAGTGGGGTGCTTGATGCTGGTGTGGGGAGGGTCGGTAGGCAAGTGCGGCGGCGGAGGGGAGGGCGACCGGGGTGTTCTCGATCCGCGCGGCGCTGATACTCTTTGGAGGAGGAAGGGGTAATGGGCACAAGAGAACGCGCAGGCGGAAGCACGGGTGCCGCCTTCCCTTTCGCGCGCGCAAGAACGTTCGTGACGCGCAGGGTGCGTGTCCTCTCTCTTTTTCACTTCTCCTCATCTTGACCTCGTACGCACGTTGACGCCGCCCGCAGGCCATCTGCGTTATCCCCGGGCGCGCGCATTTGGGATATCGACGTGCCGAGTGGACGAAGAGGTGCGCTCCCCCCTTTCATTTTGGCTCGGATGGGGGGGCGGAGTAGCGGGAGGAAAGTGGGAGCGTGGTGTTCGTGCTCTGTGTGAATCGACCTTTGGGTCGGTGTGTGCGCGGCGCTGTGGGTCGTCGCCCGCGCGTTGCTCTGCGCAGAGCGTTTTGTCTCCCCCCTCCGATGTACCTCTTCAGCGCGCCACCTATCCTTTCATCTTCTCCTCTCTCGTGCCCTTACCATAGCTAACGTCCATTGCTTCGCGCAGATACCCGTACTTCTGGGACCCCAGCAACCTCAAGCAGCGAACGGTCGCCACTATGGAGCTGCCGTGGGCTGAGAAGCGTGATGTCGTCTGGTGCGTGCTCGCGTTTCTTCCTCCTCTTTGGCTTGGCTGGTGATCTCGCGATTTGCATATCTGCGTCTCTCCGGCACAGCTGCTCGCGGATGGGAGGGAGAGCACGAAGGCCATGACGAACATGCATCTCCCTCCGCCGCCCCCGCCTGTGCCCTCCGCTCCGCACGATGTTTGCTCGCTCGAGCGAGCAATTCTTGATATCTTCCTTTCGCTAGGGTTAGGGTTACATCGTGAAGATGATGCTGACTTCACTTTTCTTTCTTTTGCAGGAGGCGCGGCGCGACTACGGGTGGCGCCAGTGGGTTCAACGAAATACTACAGTATTGTGGCCGATTCACTCTTCATAAAATTACGTGTCCGTCCGAAGCCTTTTATACATCATTCCGGCAGCTCCACCTTCCGAACACTTATATATCATTAGTCTTTTGCGAAAGAATTTCGCTTGCCCAGGACCTCAGGGACGGAATGCGAGGCCGTGGAAATGTACAATCTGCACCTCAAAGTACACAATGGACCGCTCAATCGACAATCAAATTTCTGGATGCCTTTCGATACTGTTTGCCGAGGCACAGGTTTCTGTGCGCCTCCAACGTTCTTAGTCCTGGTGAACCTGCTATCGTACTCATATGCCTCGACGTCTAGATGCCGGCAGTGAGGATGAGAAATCGCCCCGGTAATAAAGAAGGCACGCACATCCGACTTTGCCATTGGCAACTTTCGTGACCTTCCACACATCCTTCCAACCGGGGGTTTCTGTTTGTCATGGTTAGAATCGACTACCTTTCTGTCATGCGCAATAGGCATTACCCAAACTGTGCGGGACGAGGTCAGTCGTGAATGTGTCCCCGGGGGAGAAAGAAAGACATTGAACAGTTTCCCTGGTGTGCTCGTGCAAGCATTTGCCGGATTCGAGCCAGCCTCTGACCTTCTCTTCGCTTACAGCTGCGTCGCAGTGTTAATTCCAGTTCAAGAAAAGACGCGACGTTGACACCGACTATAGTGAGCTGTGAGCGTCCAGATCGGTGTAACCCTAGTAAACATCTTCATCAATTGGCACTGTCCCTCGCCGGAGTCTATATGTAAAGCTCTTGGCGGGCGATTTCACGGATAATGCGCGGTTGGCCCTCTAACGGAATGGATTGATTTCAGTATTGTTGCTCGAGAGACGGTGGAGTGAGGCGAAAGGGAGGACGCACGGAGCACAGCCATGAGATTTCTCGGGCTGTTCGCCGTGCCCGTGACGGGCACGACCGTCGTTTTGACGGGAGTACAATGGCCAAATCCGGCCCGTTACCCTCCCGTCGCGAGGTAAACTAGAGGTTCCACGGAACGGGACGGATGACGGGACGGCCGTCATGGCCAATGCGACGTGGTCGCCCACCGAACAGTCGTGCAGCGCAAGTTACAAGACAGGAAACACATGGAGACACGCTCAAAATTTACTTGAACGTTGAAGTTGAGTTCGAGCTTTTCGGTAAGCCAGATTTCCCGTCAAATGGAGCTGAACACTGTGTTTCCTCGCCTCAAAAAAGCAAGAAAAACGAGTGAAATGGAACCATTTGCGTTCTTCTACGAGTTTGAAGAGGCCATTATTAAAAGACTTGATATCATATGAAGGCTATCATCTAAGTATCCAGGGGGGGTGGCCCAACCATTTCCACCCAAAAATGGTCGGAATATGCGAACATTCAGACGTTTATCGCCCATCAAGTGACGGTCGACGGCCGTATTTTCGACGGCCGTCGGCGCAGAAATCCGTCCCGTTGCCGTCCCGTTGAAAGTTTTCTCGAGGCTTCGACAGAAAAGGTCGGCCATCCGTTACCGGAACCCGTCAAACCGGCACGACGGGTACGGCGAACAGCTCTAGAGATTCCAAACGCACTGAGCGAACGAGGGCAAGTAAGACTCGGGCGCCAGCGTGGTGACCAAAGACGTTGGTGGAGAAGAGGCCTGCGACTCGCGTGCCTGACGTCTTAATCCTCAGGGCTGGGACAGTAGCGAAGTAGGCGACGCTGGCGAGCTAGATAACGCACATACATTCACTCCGGAAAAAGTAATGTTTCGGGGCTCCCAACAACATTCCTGATACCTTAAGTATCGGGAACAGAATAGGTAGCTCCGAAACTGTTCCAGAAACAAAAGATTTCTGGAGCACAGAAACCATTCCCAAAGTCGGAAGGTTTCGGGAAAGGTTTCCGAGGTGCCGGAACAATTGGTTTCAGTGGACGGTCCGGACCGGACCGTCGGTCCACCCATTGAAACCAATTGTTTCGGGAACGGTTCTGGGGGCTCCGGAAGCCCTTTGTTTCTGGAACGGTTTTTAGTCCAACGAAACTTCCAGAAACCAAAGATTTCGGAGCACCCAATTCTGTTCCTGATACCTTAATATTAGGAACATTATCGCCCCGAAACATTGCTTCTCCTGGAGTGATTAGCTCTACTTACATCTCCTGACATGGAAGCTCCAAGATATACCACATAGATAACAGAGACGAGACCGAACATTGATGGTAGCACATGGTTCGACCTATTATACCTGAACGGCAAGTATTCTCGTGTGATATACCACGGCACTCTTCTCGCGAGAAACGCTGATACATCATGGCGTTGTTCTCGCGAGAGCAGGTGATGTACCAACCCAGCTAACGGTGTGCTCTTGACCCATAGTATCTTGCGCGTGTCTTGCACCAAGCAAGGGGATTCAGTGTGCCGCAAATTGAAGGGAAGAGGCGACGTCCCGGAGGTAGGATGACAGTGGGAAAAGAAACCAAGCGATATGAACTGGGAATGGGACAGCGCTTTTGAGCGGGCTTTGAACACGGGAACACCGGGCATGTGGTTACCTTGAAAAGGGCTGCCGGTGATTGCACAGCCTGTCGAAGTTCTTAAAAAGGTTGAACTGCAATGCCGCAAACATAACCGCGGGAAAGAATGACCTGGAGACGCATCTGCTTAAGATAGGGGTAATCACAAAAGTTGATCGACCCGCAACTCGAATTCATCTTCCTCATTATTTATTTTACGTGTAGATAGTTGAATGGTAGTAGAGTTGACATCGAAAAAGTCCGAGGCCAAGAGGTGAAAAGGGATCAACATGAAAAAAGATTTCCAGGAGCGTTGGGAATTTCCATTGCAGTACTAAATTATTCATGACATGAGGCTTGATCGCCATGTTTCGGCATGTCAGCTGCCTTTGGGGTGCTTCTTTTTGACATCCCTGGGTCATACTTGTCCACACCCTATCAACCCAAGAGTAGGCGACTTTCACTCCAGCAAAAGCGATGTTTCAGGGCTCCTGATAATGTTCTCAATACCTTAGTATCAGGAACCGAATAGGCACTCCTGAAACTGTTCCAGAAACAAAAGGTTTCTAGAGCTTTTTTCCCCGAGGCGGCCAAAGGCCGCCGAACAATCATGTTTATTATATTTAACATTCCTCCTTGCATTCCTCACCTCGATCTCTCCAGAGCGCCCGGTCGAAGCCTCCCTTATCTTGTCTTGCACGCGCGCGCACGCGCTCGTGCGTGCCCGTGCGAGAAAACCCCGATGTGGCCAGACACCATGGCCCTTCACCCAGTCGCGTGCTACGGCCCTGCTATCTGCAAGCCCTGATTGGTCGTCTTTACATGGCTCCGCAGATAAGACAGACGATGCTGGGCCAGAGGTCTTTCTGGTTATGGGATCAAGAATGTAGAAAAAAGTATATAAGAGTTCTCATCCTCATCTCTCGATCAAGCGATCTGGTGCCCAGATTCCATCGCCTGCCTCTGAGCCCTCTTTGAGCCTCTCTCGCCTCTTGTACTTTTCCCTGTTCTTCGGAACTCCAACTATCTGTCCAACATGAAGGTCGCAGCCATCACCGCTATCCTCGCAGCCTCTTTGGCCACCGCCGAGGTCACCTGGACCTTCCAAAAGTTCGAGAACGGCACCGAGGTCCCCTTCTCCGCCGGCCCCCAGACCAAGTTCCAGTCGCAGGCCATGGTCCTGGTCGGCGAAGCCCGGAAGCGCAACCGCCTCAGCGCGCGCGCGTCTGCCGCCACGGTCACGTCGTCCAACTGGTGCGGTGCTGCCCTCACCGGCTCGGGCTTCACATCGATCACTGGCACCTGGACCGTCCCTGCCATCACCCTCCGCTCCGGCCAGTCCTCTGGCTCGGAGCCCGCCATCTCCCAGTGGGTCGGTATCGATGGCTTCAGCAACGCCGCCCTGATCCAGGGTGGTACCCTCTCCCAGCTCGTCGGCGGCCGCCAGGAAAACTTTGCTTGGACTGAGATGCTGCCCGCTTCTCTCCGCGAGGTTTCCCTCACCGGTAAGGCTCTCCTCACACTCATGATGGACGATAAAATATGGCTGGCTACTAACACTTCACCCGCACAGTCGACACCGGCGACAGCATCACCACCACCGTCACCATGACCTCGACCACCTCGGGCACCGTCACCATCACGAACAACAGCCGTGGTACCTCTATCGTCGGCACCGTCAGCGGTGGCAGCCGCCTGTCCGGCACCTCGGCCGAGTGGATTCTCGAGGACTTCGAGTCAGGCTCCAGCTTGGTCGCCTTCGCTGCCTTCCCCACCTCCACTTTCACCGGCTCTGCCGTCCGCTCCGGCACCTCTACCAGCCCCTCGGGCTCCACCCTCATCGACCTCGTCCAGAACTCTGAGCTCTGCTCAGCCACGCTCTCAGGCACGACCATCTCCGTCCGTGACTCTTAAGCAACGACTACTACTTCTGGCGAGTCTTGGGAAGGGAGAGTTGTACGAGCTCGCTGGGTGTATAGCTGCCATTTCTGCATTGGGGGGCCTTTACGCTCGTATATAGTCGGGGAGTAGCGGACTTGTTTATAATCCGCATGCTTATTCCTAGATCGATATTAAACTCTTTCTACCTCAACCATCAAATGTCGTTGAACTTTCAGTGGCAGTTCTCATCTTGGCATGCGTCGTTTCTGCATGCCATCATATATCTCAACTTCCATCCTCTTGGAGAATTGGAGGGTGGAATTATTTACTACAAAGGGTGGTATCATTTGAACCCTGCTTGAGACTACAACCGGATCGCTGCACTGGAGGTACCCTGAAGGAGGATATTACCCCTGAGGAGATGCACTGCAGTGTGAGCATTACATGCAATTTCACCAAGGAAAAAAGACCTACTGGAAAGCGGTCAGGTTGGTTGTATGGGCTTCCGCTGAGACCACGAATGACCTGTCCCATCTGTTATATGTGTACGATAAGAGCAAGAGCTCAATGCCAGTCAGGTTGACATTAGTTGTAAGTTGAAATGCCTTGAAATTTAATAAGACAAGTCATTGAGCCGCTTCAAATTCGAAGAGTCCATAAAGCTAGTTGAGACAATGGATTGAAGGACGTTCCTTGGCCGTCACTTAAATAATTCGAATAGCGAATCAGCGACACGCTTTCTCGAGAAAACTCTTGGATCGAAATCCATTCGAGTCTGTAGAGATTCAAAATTTTAGATAAACGGGTTCAGTTGAAACGAAGAGAACTCGCCTTCCAAATCAAACACACGAAACGGTTCAAAATGAACTCGAAGGCAGACGTGCGTGGTGCCTTTACAATAAAGTGACTGAGTCGGAGATTTGATGAATGCAGGCCGAGGTCGTAATGGTGCATCTGGTCAAAGTCTCGACTAAATCGTGTGGAATTTGGAAAATATAATGCCAGACCTGTAGTTCAATTAATTTAACTATAGGAAAACAATACAGATCAACCCGAGGCCTTGGCGAGTAGAATGCCCGCGTGAAGGTCCTCGGCCAGTAAGAACCGGTAACATAACGATTAGCATGGCATTTCGACAGCAAGCGCTACTTACCGAACGTTCCCGGACTCTCGCCGATCACCTCAGATCAAGACATTTTACAAGACGAGTCAAGGACGGCGAAGAAGAACCCACTCCACTGCAGGGCTGGTCGACCTACACAAGCTTTGCGACGAATATGATATGGCATGATTACATCCAATTGAATAATAATAGCCGCATGGAAGGAAAGCGACCCTATTTATCTTAAGTTGGAGTCCTGTCTGAACGGATGGGGATATCGAAACCGGAGGTATTCAGTCGTTTGGAAGGCGAGGAATGGAATAAAGAGACCAGGATCTCGGTAGGGTGTGGATGGAGAGCGTTGGTAGTCAGCGAGCTGTTGAGCCTTCAAACGAAGGGCCAGACGGCGTCGTTGACTACGACGGCATCCGCCTGAGGTGTCAAGAGGGGTACACGACTTACCGAGACAGCAAGTAGGTGAGAGACGTCTCTGGGACGGTCACCGACTGAACAGCTCTCGAAATGCGTTGTAGTATGATGCCGACGGTGAACAAGCAACATGAGGATGATTGACCGATGAGCGACGCGTTGGCTGAGCGGCGGCGTGTCAGTGCTGAATCAAGATAAATATCCTCTCGCACTGGTAATTTCAAGTCGGCGCGATGCATGCCCAGTGATTCAGGACGAGTAATGTCGGTGTTTCGTGAGGTACAGGAACCTAGAAACGACTTGCAAAATTCACCCACGAATGCTCTGTAAAGATGGCATCTTGGGATCGAAAATGGCTTACCCGGTGTGCAGGTACCTGTCGAGCACCATGGGTCACTGGCAACGCGGCGCGGGAGACGTGACGAATAGGGCACGGGAAAAAGAATGAGAATGAGGGCTCGTGACTCGAAGATCGTTCGTGAAGATGTGTTCAGAACATTAAATCGCGCGTCCAGAGTGTTGTGCGCGAGGAACCAATTGGACAAGCGAACCGATCTTAATAGATTATGGGGCGATCGAGTAGAGAGGAACGGCGGGCGAGGCGGACGGAAATTCCCCGGAAATATATATCGTTCAGGATGGGAGCGCGCGATTTAAGGCAACTTACATACCTAGCAGGTACGTGGCGGAAACATGGGCTAATTTGAGACTAGTCGAAATAGAAAGGGCATGGGAGCGTGCACGACGAGAAACTCTCCCAAAACCCCCGGAAAAGCACTCGTGAGATCGCAGACAACGTACCTGGGCGACACGCGCAGGGTGAGCATCAAGGTTATAGACGTGCACTACCTTGGGAGTCAACATCGCAGATGAACAGCTGAAGCCCAGCGCTGGCTACCGCGACGTGGGAATGGAGGTGCTTGGGGACGCGTCCGCCCAGAAGCCCCGCACATGCCGTGCGCCTAATCGGGTATGAAGATTCCTGCGAGGAAGGATGGATGCCGGTGGGAATCAAACGCGGCTGAAGTCCACTGAAGGCGCTGGGTGTTCAACAGTAGCGGTGGCCATGAGAAGCTCAAGGACAGCGGGAGTCGCTTGCGACGGAGTGCACAGAGACGCAGCCACTACGATGGTCAACCTGGCGGCTTCAAAGGGAGGGACAGGAAGGATCTATGGATGAGAGGACGTTTAGGGACGGTATACGTACAACAGGATTATAGCACGCACCTGGAATCCACACGCGATCTGAAACGTACGAGCAGCCATCTACCAGTTGAACGCAGGGCCATCGGAGCTGCACGCGCGTGGCATTGCGAAGATGTGCGGTGTCGAGCGAAGGATAGCGAGAACGATAGGACTTGAGCGTCGAAGGGAAGTATTGACGGCGGGAGCGAGAGCCCAGACGGCATAGACAGAGGCGGTGAGACGAGGAGAAGCGACAAGACTCATTATGATGCTGATACGGGATACGTGGAAGGGAAGGGAATGGGAGACGAGGAGGCTGAATCCGTCGGGCGGCGCAGCCCGTCTCGGTCCTCCCACGAGAATCCCCATCCCCGTCGTCTTCCTGTACCCACCTCGCACACCTGCATACGCTCCTTCCTACCTGCGCTCTACTTCCCACTACCAGCCTAGCAGGTCTGCAGGAGGGGCAAGACGCTACAGCAGTAGGCGCGCTCACCGTCCTCGGTGTACCGCACAAACCATAGCGCACGGTGCCGAGAGGTCAGGAGAGGCGATGGATGGCAAGGAAGAGGTCGAGTGCGGAGAGCGGCGGCGGAGAAATCGTGGATGAGACCGTGTTGTGGGAGCGGTTATTCGCGGGGAAGTGGCGCATGGTGTGTGAAATGGGTTCGCTGAGTGTGGACGAAGGGATGCGCAAGGACGAAACGCTGGGGTCGACTGGGAATGGAGAGTTAGTTACATGTGTGCGAGGGAGAGAGGGAGAAAAAGGAGCAAAGGGAGACAGAGGAGAGCGACCGCGTATCGAGCCAATCCGTGCTCCATCCGCAAGAATGGAAAAGAAAAAAAAAGATGAAAAAGAAGAGATGAGGAGCACTCATCGCATAGCAATGACTACCTGGAATGCACACCATTCAATAGTTATGCCCCACGCCCCATAGCTTTTTCTTTTTCCTTCACTCATGAGCTTCCCGCCACTGCCCGGTATTTGCCATTGTGGCATGCGAGATCGAAAGGGAGACCGAAGTCCTTGAAGCTTCTGTCACCAGGAGGATAACGGGACGCTGAGTGGGCAGAGAGTACGCATGAGGCGAACGGGTGCGGCTGCTGGACAGTGCGAGATTTGGTGGGCGTGGATTTTTGGCAGAGGGATCCGATGGAAAACCGGGAAAGGGAAAGAAAAGGGGACGCATAGTGTTCCCAACGCCAGGGGGCCATTAACACTGACCCGATTCTCCTCCTCTCTTGCTACACTCGTCCGCCCACAGATAGCGCCGAAGCCTTGTTCTTCGTTCGGATGCAGGACCGGCACACACGGGATTTGAGGCCTCTTTTGGTGAAACGGTTGTGAAATAGAGCCCAGAAGTGAAAGAGTCGCAGCCACGGAGAGTCGTGAGTGAATGTTGCGAGGCGGTGAATGTCAGCGTTCAACATGGCAAGACCAGATTTCGGCGCTTTAAAGAAGGTCCCAAAGTAAACACATCAGCTAGAGGAGTTTGAATGGCCGAGGAAAATTGAAATGAATGGATTGAGATAGCACACCTCGTGATGGCGAAAAACAAACGAAAGACGTGAACCTGGTGTCAGTTTTGTGACCTATACATACTACTTTTAGCTTCGCTGAACCAAACACATCAACGGATGCGGATATGAAATGCCTGCCCAGCGACTCAGACTCAGAAATAGGCGTGAAGGTCAAATAGTATGACTTGCCATGGCCGAAGTCCATTTTATGCTCAAGCCGCACTGAAGGCGTAAGTAGGCGACCCTAGCTAGATGCGTGGTGCATTTAGGTACCCCAATGAACGAGCCATATGTGTAGAGCCATAATATGCGTAAATTAGTGGTCTGTAGCGTGCACATATTGAATAAAAGAACTTACTCGCAAAACTGCCGACTCTGGGTCAGCACACCGTCGATGTCCGCAGGCGCCAGGGGCTAAAAAGTGATCGTCGTACGATGCATTAATTCCTAAAGCAGAGAAAAAGATAGAGCCTCTGCAAGAAAAATTCCACCTAGGACGCAGCAGTGAGAAAGTAAGAGACACGAAGCCCGAAAATAAGCGCCAATGGCGTTTACCTCCGTCTGCATGCCCGGAGAAACGGAGTGTATCGGGACGGGGTTTGTTAACTTATACCTCAGACGTGGAGGGCCCGAGGACGCCGGCCTAACCCTAACACGTCGACAACATGGAAGCTTCGGAAGAAAAGTAGAACGAGGTATTGACCCCGGGAATAAACAAAAACAAACTCAAAATAGAAAAGAACGAAAGACATCGAGGTCCACGGCGCGAAGGCGGCACGCCATCGTCAACGCTGACAGTGTGGGCATCGCCCTGACGTCGTCGATTATTTCTGTTTTGCTGTCTTGATCTTGGGCGATGACAATTTAGCCGCAGATGGAAAGCGCACCGCGAAATCGTGGCCGCGTTAACATCTGCGGCTGGAATGTCGAAGGAAAACGCGCAGGACATGCAGATGCATCTGCAGCCGTCGTATGGCTTGTCGTCGAAGGAGGATGCCGAGCCGTGGGGGGATAAAAAAACAGCGTGAGCAGTGGAAGGAAGAAAAAATGAATAACAGCGTGAGGTACTCACCGTAAACAATCTCTCGGCAGCCGATATGCGGTAAGCGGGTCTACGGTCGTGTTGCGGGAATCGAGGCGTGTTCAAGCCGCCAACGCAAAGCCATCCGCAAATTTGCGGGTACGATCACGATGGCGGCTTCGTCGTCGAGAGGTGAGTACACGTAGTTTTCACGCACCCCCAAGGCGCTGCAGCCGTTGACGCAAGGCCGGCCGCGAATTCGGAGCTGCGTCGGCGGCAGCGGCTGAGTTGTTGAGGGGAATTGCCGAGGTACAAGTACCTGTCGCGACTGCTGTGAGGTGTTTTGGACGTGATGGGCGATTGGTAGGCGTGGATGCCCATGTCCTCGTTGTATAGAGGCGTGATGAGACGGCTACTCGAAGAAAATCGAAGGTCAGTACCGAATTAAGAATTAAAAAAATACTCACTTACAGATGTCACTGAGTTTAGTGATCCCGCACCCGACGACGAGCGTGATGCTGCCGGCTCGGGGAGCATAAGGGGCGACCTACCGAGGCCATACTCGGTCGTCTTGAATCGCCACCGACGATGGTCCAGCCGCCGACGCAAGGGAACCTTCCAATTCGCGACATCTGTGCGGCGGTTGCTTGGGTATCGACGGCGACAGCGGCAGCATGCATATGTGGCCAAGGGCGTTCCGTCGGGATCTTCGGAGTCGTCGCAGACGGACCGCAGGCGTGTCCGCGTGCGATTGTGAAATCTCAGTACGTGGCAAGTACGTCGCAAAGCAGGAAGAAATACGGATGAAACAAAGTCCTGCTTCCTTTTTGGTTAGCATTGGTAAACAGCAATGAAGAGACACGGCAGTGCGTCGAGAGAACGGCGAAACGGCGTCGGAGAGATTAGGAGCAGCAATCGAAAAGGGACCTGGGAGGTGGCGGGGCGGCGGCAGCGGCACGCGGGTGCGCGCAAAGTTTAAGGTAAGCGCGGTTGAGGGGCGAGGGGTGAAGACGGCAACGGGATTGGAGACGGCGCCAGTGGGACGACAAAGGGGTGGGAAACAGCCTTAATGACCACGGCGTCGACGCTGAAGCGTTGGCAAAGGGCGGCGCCGTGGCGGCGTACAAGGAGCGCTGGGAAGGCGGGGATGGGAGATGCACAAGAGATTGATGCCACGTGGCCACGGTGCCGTGCCGGGTTCGGATCACTGATAATAATATCGACTCAACGCTAGTTGCCGGATTGGGAAGGAGCGAACGCGGGACGGTTCATTTGGAGAGACGTGGGAGCAGGAGAGATGGCGGCTTCAGCAGGAACGCGACAGCAGCTTTCTTGTGATGGCTACTGGCGTGTGTGAGTTTGCATGTGGGGGAACCCGCGGGACGGAGAGGGAAACGAAATTGATGGGTTGGAACGGAGGGGTTAAGATCGAACACAGAGGGATTGCAGAGAAAGCGGCCGTCTAAGACGTCGCTCATCGAGTGACGTAACTCAGCTGGCTGCATGCTTGGATTTTCGAACTCTTTCCTCCTCGTCGCTCCCTCTCTTGCCCCAGCATCCGGCGGGCTACGCCAGAAATATTTGCAACATGCTTGTAGAAAAGTAGTAGAATAAAGGTTAGCACTTTTGCGCCAGTTCCAAGCAGTTTTGCGTCAGTTTTAACCCACTGCGCCAGTTCCAAACAGGTTTGCGCCAGTTCCAGATACTTTAGCGCCAGTTCCAACCAAGTTGTGCTAATTCCCTGTAGGGCACAGCCATGGAACCCGCGCCAGCTCCACGGATCTGAAAGATAGAAAATGAGCTGCGCGGGTGAAATGGAAAGTGAGCGAGCAGTCCCGAGAATCTCGTAGAGGTGTGAATGGAAAATCAGGTCGAAATAGGGGAATGTGCCATGTGGGCGTAGAATACGGGTGGAGAGTAGAATGACTCGGAGGTGATAAACTAGGCCTCAGGTGGAAAGTGTTCACTGGCGACGTGCTCGCGTTGGGGCACTCTTGTCACTGGTCGCTACGATTGTGGTGGTTCGGTGGTAAAAGGGGCGATATTCGTCCATGTGTACGTACATAACAAAAGGGCGATCCAAGGACCGATGTACCGTAAGGTATGAACAGAGATACAAAATATATGTGACCAGCGGTCTATCCTACCCTTCCGCAACGCACATCCGGGCCCCTCGCCACATTCTATGCCATACCGGACACCAACAGTGACGCTCCATCCCCGTTCCAGAACTAGACTCGGGTATCCACTCGTGTCGTCGGTGATCACTGGCAGGATGCAACAATCCACATTACCAGTGGTCACTTGCGGGAAACATTTTGAAGCTGGGAGCTCTGGTACGTCAGACCGTGAGTGCGGATCACATCGCTGATTTTCCCGTTTCAACGTGTGATGCATGGTCTCTCACGAACACGAATATGTAGGCGCGGTCCAATGAAAAATTTACTGAGCTCATCGCCTGCCCAAAGCCGCGATGGATATAATTATTTATGATCTGATTCCACTAGTAACTCCAGTTCGCCTTCCCATGTATGACATTATACCCATGTGAGCTATCTCCGTGCTCGTTGCCGTTCTTTGTTGTCTGTCTTTGAAGCCCGAGTTCTTTACATTCCACCCAGGGTCTAATTTATTTGGCGGCCGCACCCAACCGACCATACTACGACGCCAGGGCTGTCGTCGTTATGCTCAATAGATGTAAGCCAGTCATTGGCGAAGCGACGTTTAAATTAAGTGGACTTGAGGCCCAGGGACGAAGGTGTACATATTGTTAGTGGTAGTGCGTGTGCGCTTCCTGGACACCGGAGTTCCTGAATGGAACCGTGCCGCTAACCGAAGAAGTTGGTCCCCGGGAAGCTCATTTGTCCTGGGTAACCCCCTTCCAGTTCGATCAAATCGCGACGGATATCTTTCAGACACTCACATTCTTTGAAATCACTTTGGAAAATAGCTGGGATGTATTTTCAAAGATGCCTCATGGGCCAGAGGCCATGTAGTCCAACAATTATTGAGTGTTTATATTCCGTGCATTGCACTGTTGCTGCAGCAGGTAACAAGAACCCCACTGGGGTTAAGCGGGTAATTTCGCATCACTACCATCAAGATGTGCCATCTGTCACCCGAACCGTGTCGATCTTGTCTCTACGATACCCGGGTGCCATATAACATTTGTCTATTTAACAATTTAACAATGTGATATTCGTTTATGCAAAGAATCCGTAGGTGCAGGTACCTTCACGAACCCATACGAGACAGGAAAGTATCGTACGAGTCGTGAATTCCATTTGGCAGGCCCGGCCTCAGAAACGCATTCTGGCGCCACGGACACGGCTGGTCTGCGAAAACCGGTTGTATCTGCACAGACACGTATAGACAAATACGGCGATCGACGCGGTCACGAAGCGATAGACTGCAATAGTCAGACCCACGAAGCGACAGACAACCGGCAAACTCGGCTAGAGATCGCCCTCGTGTCCATCATCCTGGTCCTCCCCATCTGGGCGTTGTTCTGTCTCGTCGATATCGTCGATTGTTCACTGAAGACTTGACCGTCGACTCTGACTTGAAAAAAAAAAATCGCCAAGTCCTTTGCCGAGGAACGCATATAAACAGGGGCGCAATGTGATCCCACTGTGATCCCTTTTTCCTTCTGCCCGCATTTTCCCCTCCAAATCCTCCACTTCTTCAGCCGTCCACGAGCTCCTTGACTCCGCTGGCTAAGGTAAGATATTATATTTCCACTGCACTTTGGTACATGTCCGCACTACCCACTCGATACGGCAATGATATCCTCGAGGTATGGATTCTTTCGCATGTTATCAATCCTATAGCTCATGTCCTTCTTTTTCATGCCACAATCGGTGTCTACAGAATGACACAGTCTTTCTTTCTTCGCTTTGTGTCTATGTGGTTGTGTGCTCTTAGTTGTCACTGCGAGTGCGCTGTACAGTAGTTGCTTTTTGAATATATGATTTTTCTTTCGTTCTGTCTTCCGGAGTTCGAGGCATATTAGTCCACAAATGATCATCTTTGATGGTTTCTTACCTTAGGCGACGATGATGGTTGCGTGCCTCTGCGTCTATCGCTTAATTATCCTCTGCCGGTCTATCGGTCTATTGCGGTCTACCATAGAAACCCCGTGTCTATCATGGTCTAGCATAGACAGGGGGAAGTCTATGGGTCTATTTGGTCTATATGGTCTGTATAGACCGCCATAGACATGGAGCATTTTCCAGATCTGAGTGCACCCCTCCGATTGTGGAGTCCACAATCGGATCGGTGGGAGCCATCGTGATGTGATCTCGCATCAATTCATGGTTTCGAACATCTCCACTCTTCCATGGTGTGTTCAGCGAGACGCAGTAGACTGCAGCGGAATCGGTAATCCAAAGTTACTGCAGCTGCTTCATTTTTAACCTACATTCAATTCCCCGGTATTCCTATGAATTAGGCATATATTTTGACCACATTTCAAATTTCAAATTCTTGACATCACGAGTGCCGATGCACATGTTAACCAGTCGTTGCCAGGGAGACGCCTTCTGCTTCAAAAGCGGCGCATGGGATATTTTGCTCTCGTCCAGGCTTGTCGTCTACCACCATGGCTGTTCCTGCAGGTACGCGTTCGCTCCCCTGTCGACTGAGGCAATCCTGACAGAACCCAGACTTCACTATTTTGAACCTCTCCGGCAAGTTCACGATGGTTTGTACTCACCCGTGTCGTGTTCGTGATCCCTCTAATGGCTCGCCAGAACAAGGCCATGAGCGGCGACACGGACACAATCCTCACGCTCCAGGATGTCGGTTGGGTGAAGCGCAAGGTCATCGCAAATGCTACCGTCACCCTCGCCATAAAGCACTACAAGGATGACGCAGGTGTCGAGAAGATCGACATAGACCAGGTAAGAAACCCCATCCAACAATATGTCGACGAGCCACTCATCTCGCCAAGACTCTGACCGGGGGTTTTCCCGGACCCAAAGAAGAAAGGACCTTGTCGTGGACGGAGCGCAGCGACAAGGACGGCTTATTCGGCCACGTGGTTGGCAAGACAAGGTAGGTCCTCCTCGTCTGCAGCGTGTCGCATTTCTAATCTTTTTCAGGCGTTGCCAGGTCTCGGATCTCGAGGAAGAGTTTTTGAAAAAGAACTGGACCCCCGACACGATCGAGCACGGTGTCATCCAGGTAAGTCTCCTTTCGTATTCAGTTATCTGGCACTTACATTGTATCAGTTTCTTGTGAAGAGTGACACACCCAAATCAGGGACGTCGTGGATTGCAAACCAGGTCAGCCGCCTTCTTTTTGATCATCTACTCTACTGATTCGCCCTTCAGGCCTGGGGTATTCAAGAAGTCAATGGCGAAAGAAGATACGCCAGAAACATGAAGTTCACCGGTCCCAAAGGAGAAGATATCGAAACTCTTCTCGTTTATGATTATGGTAGGTTTTTAGCTCTCAAATGGTACTTCGGCGCGCTCATTATTTCGCAGTGGGACCTGTGTAATATTCGTGTAATGGCGATGCAGTCGTTTGTATTGGATATGTATCCAGTAACGAGCACGATCAATCTGACAATTCAATGACCTCGTTATCTGTTGTTGTTGGCTTACTGCCAGTCCGTCCTTTCTTTGTTTCTTGGGTGGAGGGTCTCGCATGGAGTGGGTCCAGTCAGGCAATTCCAACTCCTCATCAGAGTCGTCCATGGATTCGGGTAGCGGTCGAAGAGAGTCACGGCGGGTAGTGTGTTGCGGAATTGAGGCATCCTCGTCGTCCTCGATGATGAAATCGTCCATCGTCTTACTCTTCTTCCGCCTCTTCAGAACTCTGGGACAGTCGTTTGCTTCCCCGACTTTTTATCCCCCTTACTCGAGCTCGCCTTCGGGGCCTTGCCGTTGGTTTTCCGGGTAACGGTTCGGAAAGAACACTCGATCCTTGGATCATGGAGCGTCTTGACACGATATACGAGGTATGCGCGCGAGCCGCATCGCAAGCGGGCCAGTCGTCACGTACACCACTGTCGTGTGCGCCGTCGAATGACCTTATCTTGCATTATATAACAGGCCAGAGGGTGGCCGTGAACGGGTTCGCACCGGGTGGATCTGGGTCGGAATGGCTCCCAATTTGGAGGGTGGGTTGGGGTGGTTGGTATGTACCGGCTTGCCCAAGGTCGGGCCGGTGTGGGCTGTGGTCCCCCTCCAAATGAGGGTTCTGAAGTTCAGAGCGAGAGGCTGTCCTGGTTCAGCCGCCGGTGGTTCCAGCCAAATGTTTTTTTAAATTCAGAAAATGGAAAGTGAAAGAGAGAAAAACCAATGTAACTATCTGCTGCGATGTTTTTTGTTTTCTGCGTCGTTGCTAGGTGCGCTGAGAAACAGCGTTGGAAGGCGGCGGAGGTTGGTATCGATTCTGTGGCACTGGGCGCCCCGGACCTACCAAACGGTTCAGGATGCTGCTAGGGCAGTCACACTGAGCGAACGCGGGGCGCGACTGGGGACTAAACGTACCTGGGGACACTGCGCACAGACGGAGATCTGTACGCGGAGGAGGAGGTGAGTACCCCGTATCATCGTACTAGCCGCGCCACTCTTTCGCAAACGTCCACCACCTGAATCACCATATGCGTGGCTCTCAGGTCGACGTCCACAGCGTGCAGTGCACCCTCTCCGCCTTGTATCCGGCGCCGCACCTGATCGCATTCGAGAACTGCAAAGAAGCAAGAAGGAATTAGCACAGCTCGTGTGACTTGCCGTGCACGAATCGTAACATACCTCTGCCTTGTAGGCCGGCTTCAAATGACCTGAGGGACCGTGCCGAGAATACATTTCTTCCTTTCTTCCTTCCAGGAAGCCCAAGCCTACACAAACTTGAACCCGGAATGAAAAATATCACAAATGATTAGAAATAAGACCTGAATCGCCCGCCTGCCCATCTGGCCTTTCCCTTCGGACCAGGTTCACCAACACCGAGCAAGCTGCGAAGCCAACATCTCTGCCATCAACATCAGCAGCGTGTTCAACCAGGATATCATGAAGTCGGAAGATAGCCTCATCTTCGATGTCCCGTGCTTGTCGTTCGCGCTCTTGGTCCTCGGTATGTGGAGGGGAGTTTATGGCGAGAAAAAGCACTCTACAGCATCATTCAGTATTTCAGGAAAGCCGAACAACACAAGACGGATCTCGCCAAAGTCCGATACCGATTGTGTATCTGGAGCGGATAGCCCCAACCCTGGACCTTCAACATGTCGAGGAAGGGGCGTTTCAGTTGTGTCGCAGCAAATCCTTGCCCTTCCGGTGCGCCCAAAGACAACGCTGCTAGCAGCTCCGCAACCTTCATGAACTCCGGCGGATCGATCGTCAGCACGTCCCCTTTCGGCCATAGGCGGATTTCGCGGAATAAAAACGGAATGCGAAGAGGCGTCGTAGTGCTGCTCGGTGTTTCGTCGTCGTCTTCTCGAGTGACCTCCGCAGGGCTACATGGCAAAGAGCACGAATATTCGAGTCAGAATTTTGTAGAGAAGAAAAGCCAACGGACTCACACGTCAGCTGCGATACTACACAGCAGCGCCCCATGGCTGACCACTCGCAGCGTAATATTGGGCTTATCTTGCTTCGCCATATTCGCAGTGCCAACCGCCTCTGCGCCGTCCGGCCAGATACAGAACATCGGGAGGGGCGCCAAGATGGCCGCGGCGCAGACTTCCAGTTGGCGGTGATGGCTCCGGCACTGGCGTTGTTAGGCGTATTCGCGTGCAAACAAGGGAGCGAAAGTAAGGACGTACCTAGCAAGCTCGACCAGCCTTTCGCACGGATTGATCGACAGAACTGCGATCCACGTGGATTCGTTCTTTTCGAGCAGAATAGAGTGAGGAGCAGATATGCTTGCTGTTGCATGTCCCCCTCGCTTGAGTCTAGCAACGCCGGAATGTAGGCAAGCGTATCACCTTCCACTAGAGCCTGGGCTCCGTCCGTGTCTGCCGCAATTCGGGCAAGAGTGCAAAGAGCGCGTCGGCGGAGAGTTATCTCGGTGTCCCTATTGTGAGCTTGTTCATCAGCGAGAAGAGTATGGACGGATAGGTAACTCACGCTAGAAGGCCAACCAGTGCCAGATACGGCTCTGCCGCCAACACATCCGTCATAAGCGACTTGCGCCCCGCGATTTCCTCGATGATCTGGGCGGTCATACAGCGAATAGACACTGGGAGGTCCGGAGCAGCGACAAGTCTTCGCACGTATTGAAAGATTCCGGCTTTTACGGCCATTTCGGCCCCGTCTGACCATTTAACTTGGTCGACGAGGACGACGTTGTGTTGCATCGACGGCATGCTAATTTTCTCACCAATCAACAAAAAGGCAGAGCTGAACACAAGAGGAAACATACTCTAACAGTCCAACGAGGGGGCGAGTAGGGCTTGTCGCGAGCACCAGTGGCATTATCGCGTCATTTCGCCCAAGATTACACCTGCCACCTCCCTGCGATTCTGATTTTTTTCTTGAATTCCGTGCAGAGGGCAGCGGAGCTAGGAGGAGGATGAAAGGGTCATGGAGGAAGTACAAAAATCCTAAGACGGAATCAAAATATTCGGATATCAGCGGAGGTTTTAAATGAACGGTGCAATAGACTCCCGCCTGGCGGGATTGATATTGCTAGCTTGAACGCATTCGGTGATGTCCTCTTCTATGCTTCAGGTGGAAAAATGAGGATTGAATTTCACGTCTATGAGAGGTGGTAGTGTGTGAACGTAGACGCGGACAGCTGAATTCGTCTGTTAGGATCATTTCCCGTGGCTATCGAGGACTGCGGGGCAAATCGCATGTTGACTCCATCGCGACGATCAAGTAGGTGAAAGTCTCGAGATATTGGTGGTTATTACACTCCGGATTCGTTGGGACCAATTAGTTATAAGAAATCTTATAAAGCGCATCTACGCAGGACTGGTGTTAGCCCGAATTCAATCTCTAGCGCACACGATGCTAACTTTGGGCTCTCAAAGGGCGCCGGGAAGATCCCGCGCTCTCTGTTCATCCATCAGCGACAATGCTCCCGGGCCCTCGTAGTCGCCTCGACATCAGCGACCATCTTTTTCCCGTATTCGGTTTCTAACAAGGCAGCATACTCGGACGGAAGGGACGTCGAGTTGCGAACGGTTGCGACGAACCACTTGTTGCGCACCCACGATTCGTGCATCCGGCGTTCGGGAGGGCCGTCAATCGAGGGGATAGGAAACCACACGTACGGACTGAGCCACAGCCACAGCGTCTCGCTGATGAAGATGCAGCGCTTGAGCGTCGGCGAGCGATTGCCCCACCGACGTACCATTTGGAACTCGTTCTCCAACGTGCTATCTTGCACGGAAAAGTCATCTTCCGGGTTCAGCTCATAAAAGCGGAGGTGAATCAGGTGGTGGAGTCCAGTGAGGGCATCATCCACACGAGCAAGGACCGTCAGATCGGGGAACGAGAGTGAATAAGGAGCTCGTTGGCATCGAAGTGACGACTCATTTCCACATCTCCTAGGTTGTATATTGTACCGAAATTATTGAAGGATAACGACGTGACTTTGGGAGCATTCGCCACAATGGTAGTCAGGAGCGCGGGATCTCAGTAACTGATCGAGTTATAGGCGAAGTGCGAGATAGCATCATACATGGCGGATGCTGGAGCTTTGCGCTGAGGGTTCCAGTGGACGGAGATACGCGACAAATTGGAGTCGACAATGGCTTCTGCAACGGTGTCTGGTCCGCTGAAGAATGTAAGATGCGGTAATGAGAGCGGTGGGATAGGTAGTTCATAGATTTTAAGATCGTGGGTCAAAGTTTGGACCGACGGTTCCTCGAGATCGGGGTGGAGCTGAAGGAAGCGCGTGGTGTCACAGGAAAGAGGGATTAAGGCTCCGCGAAGGCGTGGAAAATGTATCTCGGCGAGAAAGCCAAGGATTTCGGGAGACCTTGGAATGTTAATTTCCGATAGGGCGACAACGTTGCGCATTACAGCCACAAATATGCAAGAGAAGGCTTCTTGCGTGTCTATTTGGCGGAAACGTCGGGAGACACAAATATCAGCGGGGGGCAGGTTTCATTAACGCACGATGACATACAGAGTCAGTTTCCTAACGAATTGAGCACATTGAACATTGTAAATTAAAGATTTGAAGCATTTCATAGCTCGTTCGCTGTCCTCGAGCGTAACGGAGTCGGCATACATTCGGCGAATACAGATCCTATTGAGTTGCCAATTCATAAGAGCGAGTGAGATGAGATCTTGGTTCTCGACTTTTCCAGAGATCCTGTCGATGAGGTCCAGTGGAAGTCGAGGCAGAGATACAACGGCGCTCATAACTCGTGGATGAGCGGAAGAGAAGATGTGTCACGCTCACAAGATCACGCTCGGCAACGTTCGGCAACCCGCACGTGCTTTCTACAATCGAAAATTCGGTTGGCAGGCCTCGAGCGTACTTAACTGCACAAGTGCCGCGATTTTTGGCGATTTTACGGGCTCTCACACCAGAACCAGTGGAGTCGAAGAAGACAAGAGGTTTGTGAGACACTGAGGAGAGTGATGGGTCCGTATCCAAGTCCGGTTGAACGGCGCCGATGCCCTCTTTGAAAGCCAGCTTCAGCATGGTCAAAGCGGTCCGATTCGGATCGGTCTTTGATCGATCGAGCACTGCCACCTGACTCCTCTTTCCTCGACCAAACGCACTGAAGAATCCAACCTCCCGGTTGGCTTATCGTCGTGGCCCGTCTCATTCCTCAATCGCTCCGTTGGATCTCCTTCCACGTTCTGACTGAGCTCGGATGGATTTCCTGTGAATACGCCGATTTTTTGGCTCCTCCTCAACTCCTCCTCTTGAGTCTCAACAGGTCTCGATATTCAAGTCAATAGTATCCACCGTGACTACTTCGGTACTCTCGTCTAATCCAGGTTCCACTGCTACTGCAGTCTGCGGTACCTTGATCGAGGATTCGGAAATTGCTCATGGGTTTAGCCTCATCAGCGGTTTTCCTGTTTGGTCCGATTTTGTGTGCATTTCCAGCCTTTCGTTCTGGGTGCTTCTCCTAGGCGACCTATTAAGTACAGCATCCCTGGACCGCACTTCTTCCAATCGTCCTTCCGGCGTTATTTCAGCCTCTGGATCCACGGTCCGCACAATTCCACGTCTAACGTCCGCTCCTCTGATTTACGGTTCTCGTCTGAGATGCTGGTGCTTTAAATTCCCGGAACCGTCCTCAAACTGTTAGAAACTGAACAGTAGTTAATTATGTATTTACTCAGTACGTCGTGGAAGTACTCGACAATACCTGAACAGTAGTTAATTATGTATTTACTAAGGTAAAATGTCAGTCCAGGTACTGTCCGAATGTCCAGCGAGTGGCTTACCTCAGTACGTCGTGGAAGTACTGAGGAAAGCCTTTGTCGCGTCGCGTTCTTTCATATAACCGCTCCGATCACTCCGTTGACAGCTGTCTCCGGAATTGCTGTGCTTCTTTCATTGATCGCAACACTCCTCCTCAATTAGGGAGACAGTTGCACGCTGTTCACCCAGACGAAGCCTCATACCCATCTCCTCGCGAAACCTCTCGAATGTTGGAGCCGGTAGCGCCTTGGTAAACACGTCCGCCAGGTTGTCCTTTGTGGGGACATCTTCGAACCGAACAATACCTCGCTCGCTACATTCTCGGCTGTAGTGATGCTGAACTTCTATATGTTTGACTCTTTGATGGAAGGAGGGGTCTTCGGTGAGAATTCGAGCGCCGCGGTTATCGATGAATATGGTGGTAGGGTCCTTTTGGGTGTAATCTAACCCTTGCAGAACATTGCGGATCCATACTGCTTCCTTCGTCGCTGAGGCGGCCGCCATATATTCGGCTTCCGTCGATGAGGTGGCGGTAGTGGCTTGTTTCTTCGACATCCAGGATATTAGTCCTGACCCCAGTGAGAAACAGTATCCAGATATTGAGCGTCTAGTGTCTGGACAATTCGCATAGTCGGAGTCGGTGTATCCCGAGGCGAGTGCGATTGTTTCTCCACCAAGTTCCAGCTCGTAGTCACGTGTACCTTTTAGGTATTTAACCACGTGTAACGCTGATCTCCAGTGTGCTTCTCCGTGGCCGCTGTTAAAACGACTCAAGGTACTCACCGCGTGCATGATGTCTGGGCGCGTAGAAATTGCGAGATACATCAATTCTCCCACAAGCCGTCGATAGGGCTGCAGCGCTGCTCTTCTTCCCTCCTCCTCGGAATGTGGGAGGTCGCGTTTAGTGAGCCTTGTATTCGGCGGCAGGGGCGTTCGCACTGGATTCGCATCCTTGCAGTTATATTCGTCAAGAATACGGTCGATCAGGGCCTTTTGAGAGAGGTAAATTTTACGCTTGTCCCGGTCCCTGCGTATTGCCCAGCCGACGATGAAGTTCGCGTCCACACGTGAAATTTGCCATTCTGCGCCTAGCTCCTCCTCAACGCTACTTGCAGCGACTGTGAAATCGTCGACATGTACAGTCGCGAATACTGTGCCAGAGGTTCTCTTTCGGTAATAAATGCAATGCTCGGCGCTTAGTTGCGTGAAGCCAATTGCTTTCATACGAGCATCCATGTGTTTGTTCCACAGTCGTCCGCCCTGTTTCATGCCGTACAAGCCTTTCTTGAGCTCCCAGACCCAGTCTTCCTTTCCAGGTTCTTCGAAACCCTTTGGTTGTTCCATCCAAGTGGTTTCGTCGATGTTACCGTAGAGATATGCGGTTTTGACGTCTATCTGGGTAAGCTCGAGGTCTAGTGCGGCGGCAATGTGAAATAGGATGCGAAGGGACTCGGCTCGGGCTGTTGGAGAGGTAGTCTTTGTGTAGTCCTTGCCATAAATCATTTGATGTCCCATGAGAACGTAGCGTGCCTTGTAGCGTGTTACTGCGCCCACAAAATCGCGTTTAGTCCGAAAAACGAACTTCCCTCGCATGATTTTTCGTCCCTTTGGTACCGCTGATCGGGGCACAAGAACGTAGACGCCCATATCTTTGATGGATTTCAACTCGTTCTGTATTGCCGCGAGCCATTCATCAGCCTGAGGTGTACTCAGAGCTTCTGCAGGTGATTTTGGATCGTCTGGACTTTCTAGATTGACTGATGTATCGTCATGAAGGAAGGCATTGAGGACAATTTTATCTATTGCAGAGAGGGCGTCGTCGTCATTTGAGGAATTCTCGTGGCGTTTGGCTTCCCTGTTCGCTTTAACGCGTTCACCTGCTTCCTGTGATTCTTGGACAGCGCGGCGAACTCTTTCCCCAGCCGTTTCTCCAGGGGTGCGGTTGCTGCGACGTGGGGCGGGCTGCTCAGCAGGAGGTGGGATTTGGTTTCCGACTACAGGTGGACATTGGACTTGTTCTGCGGTTGCGGGCTCCTCCTGAGCATTATCATCGTCGTCTTCCTCATCCTCCACCACGAACGGTGAGCTGCTGGTTTTATTCTTGTCAGCATTCACAATACGTCCGGGTTGAAGCGGCTTTGGCACAGTTTGGAACGACTCGATGAATTCGATGTTGTATGAGGTGATGACTCGACGTGATTTGCGGTCATAGCACACATAAGCCTTTGAGTTGGGAGAGTAGCCAATTAAAATGCACTCAATGGAACGATCAAAGATCTTGGGGTTATGGCGATTTTGTACAAGGACAAATGCATCACAGCCTATTTCACGCAGGTGCGAGAGATCAGGTTGCTCGTCGTACCATGCCTCGTATGGCGTTTTTTGGCTCTGGTAAGTGGTTGGTCGTCTCTGCGCTATATAGCCTGCAGTTTCGACAAAATAATCCCACAAGTTGTCGGGTGCGGCGCAGGCTGAGCGCATACTCCTAGCGAGCTCAAACACAGTTCTGTGACGCCATTCTACCATGCCTATATGGGCAGAAGTGTATGGCGCTGTAAACTGATGTTTTGTGCCATGGTTCGCTAGCCATTCTCGCATTTGTTTGCTGTTCAGCTCACCGCGATCAGTGCGATATATGATGACGAATTCCCCGCATTCCCGCTTGCGCTCGTTCTCCCAACGTTTCAATTCTGGGAAGGCTCAGTCTTTGGACGGCAAAGGTATGCACCAAGTCATGTCTGTGTATTCATCGACCAGTTCCATAGAATTGGTTTCCACGACTAGATTTCACCGCTTCCAGTCCTGTTAGATCTACATATACTACCCCAAGTTTCCTCGTCGACCGTGAATGCTCCCTCGTTTTAGGTACGGGTTTGCAGGTCTGTTTTCCGAGAATGCAGTGTTTGCAAACAGGGGGGCAGTTCTGATAAATCAACAGGCATACCTTTCGCCATTCCACGATCGGCCATTCGGCATATAGTGGAGACCCCGATATGCCCGAGGCGACTGTGCCAGACCTGTAAGTTCACGGCCTTTGTTTTGGATATAGCGACGTTGGCAGAGGACGAAGGGACGGTGTTAGGGGGAGGAAGAATGATGCCGTCGAGTGAGTAAAGTTTCTTGTTTCGACGTGTCCCGCTTGTAACAACAGCTCGAGTCTTTGTGTTGACAACTGTAAACCCCTCGCTCGTGAACAAGGCTTGGTGTCCATTGTCCGTAATACGGCCAATGGAGCATAGTTGCATGGCAGCCTGGGGGATGTATAAAGCGTCATGGAGAATAAAAACAGTGCCGCTGCTGTGGCGAATATGAATATCTCCCTTGGCGATCGCTTCGATGTAAGTGCCGCCTACGCCCCAGATTTTCTGAGGTGTGATGGGCTGGAAGGTATGGAAGTCCGTTTTGACGGGAGAGATGTGCACCGTGGCGCCAGTGTCTGCTGCGAACGGTGGATAATCCTTGGCAGTGAGTGCACTGTGTTCTACTCCTGCGAAAAATGAATATTCAGATGCATTAGAGTTGCGTCGCGCATGGTAAGTCGAATAAATTTCTTCGAGTTCCTGGCTGGAGGTAACTTCAGATACGGCAGAGGCGGCCACATTGGACTCTTCGTCAACCATGGTGAAGTAAACAGTCTTCCCGCTCGCATCTTTCATTGCGAAGCGGGGTTTCGAGGCTGCGGTCGAGGTGTTCGAGGATTTTTCTGGTTGGGTTTTAGGCTCTTTGCAACGCGCGGCCCTCCTTTCGAGCACCTCGTCTCGTTTGCCTTCCATGGCGCCCCCCTCAGCCCAGCAATCCTCCGTGCGGTGCTTACCGTTGCAGGTGCCGCAAGTTTTCGAGCCTTTGGCTGATTGGGTGGACTTCGCATTGGTGTGTGCTGCATTCGCCTTTTCGTCCGCCTCACGCTCCTTCTTCGTTTCCTCTTCCCAGCGAATTTTCGCCTTCTCGAGGGAGCGAACGATGCCCGCAGGGGTAGATGCGTCGTTTTCCTCGTGTTTGTCGCGTATATAACGGAGTTCGGAGGATAGTGCATGGAGAAGAATGGTGCGAGCCAGCTTTTCCTCGTCGAGTTGCCCAATTTCGAAAATGTGCTTGCAGACGTCTCGGATTTTCCCAGCGTTAGCGACCATATCAGCGTCGCGATCTATGCGGATGGAAAGAACATCGTCTAGGAGTGAGGTTTGCGTAGAGGCTTTCTGGCGATGGCGCTTTTTGAGCTCGTCCCAGATGTCCTTCGCGGATTTAACGCTACAGGTGCGTAGATAGTCCTTCTCTGAGTCTGCTATGTGCATGCGAATGCCAGCCTGAGCTAGATTGTCGTTCCTCTTCCAGATAGGGAGGTCCGAGCTGCCGCTCGCAGGTTCCGCCACTTCGCCGAGTACATATTCGCGAATACCGGCAAAGAGAAAAGCGTCAAGGGCGCTTTCGGCCCAGCGAACATAGTTCCTCTTGTCGAAGTCTAGGATGTCGAGGTTGGTTATGGTTTTGGGTTTGATAAGTTCGAGTGGCATGGTCACAGATTGGACCATAAACAAAGACAAAGACAAAGACAATCCGAGGTCTTAGGCGTCGTGGAGCGAGGGTAGGTGTTCTACAGCAGTTCAAATGTAGTTTGGGTCCAGTCTTCAGCAGCAATGGCCCATAACCTGTTAGAAACTGAACAGTAGTTAATTATGTATTTACTCAGTACGTCGTGGAAGTACTCGACAATACCTGAACAGTAGTTAATTATGTATTTACTAAGGTAAAATGTCAGTCCAGGTACTGTCCGAATGTCCAGCGAGTGGCTTACCTCAGTACGTCGTGGAAGTACTGAGGAAAGCCTTTGTCGCGTCGCGTTCTTTCATATAACCGCTCCGATCACTCCGTTGACAGCTGTCTCCGGAATTGCTGTGCTTCTTTCATTGATCGCAACACAAACCTGTGTCGCTGTCAATCCCTACGCGCACAAAATATACTGAACTAACGCTCAGCCGATTCATACTCTATTTCCGCTTCCCCAGACCAGGGATGGTCTGAATTTCCTGTGCCCTGCGGATGTGACACCAATAAATTGATTTCGCATTAATCACGCAACCTAACAGGCAACCTGGTCAAACCTTTTCCCCAAAAACTGTAACACTGAAATCCTCATCCGTTGCTCCCACCTTTTCGATATTCAGCTTGCCGCCAAAATCCACTGCTCCAATCAAAATCAGCAAAATGTTCCCACGCAAATATCCGAAGCCAAGTAACCATATAAGGCAACTTCCCTTGCAATAAATTAGGAACAGCCCTAAGGCACGGAGAAAAGCTTCCTATTGGATAGCAGGTGAAAGGCAATACAAGAATGCAAAAGGCTTATTTACTTGGTGGTACACACAGCCCTATCTTCTCAGATTATTTATTTGCATAGTCTCTCTTATTTATTATCTCCATTTTGCACAGCCCATTTTACATTCCCAAGACCTTTTTATTTATTAGCATAGCCCAATGCCGACAGTGCGTATTCAACTTCGCTTTTGCTAAATCTATCTTGATCTCGATTCCGGCACTCACAACTTGAATTTGTTCTGTGACAGCTGAGGCCCTTATTTTCTGCGTAAGTTGCTTTGATACTGTGCGGAAGTTCTTGCATGCTGAGGGTTGTGCCTGATCTAGGCGTGGACCGACGGTACAACGGTCACAACCTTCACCATCGAGGTTGCTGCAGCTTTGGGTGCTACGGAGCTTACAGGACTTTGAGTCCAAATCGTCACAGAACAACCAATCGCCGTTGAATCACACGTTCCGACCGGCAGCTTCTGTCTATAAATGTACTCCTCGAGTCTGCAGCGGCTCAATCATTCCGCCTGTTTCTGTTGAGTCTAAGCGTCATCCCAGGGAAAAACTCAATGGCTGCACGGTAGGTTTGCTCGGTCTACACTGGGCTTCCTGTGGTCATTTGTACCACGCAAAAATAGAAGGTAGTGTCTGAATCGCTTACCACTAGAAACAGGGACACCGAAATGCCCAAGCATTTCCATCGATTCACCAATGTTAACGTTTTCCTTTCATCACCCTGGCTCATACTTGAAACATGTTAGTCACCCCATATCTGATTTCTCTGTTGAGCCCTCCTTGTTTTGTAGTCGTTTTCAACATCGAAGTTCCTTCAGTCACTAAAATCTTTCAATTTGAACACAAGATCTACACAAGCTAACACTACTGTATAGACTACGTCCCAAGGAGGGAGATTTACGCGAGTCTACTTTTTAGCGCCCTAAAACCCAGCCGACAAGGGAAGAGAATTAGAAGGGAATACTGGTAAGGTAGTCGACGGTAACGCTGGATCCAGTGGAGCTTGCGCTCGTAAACTGAATGCCGCTCTGTACCATATTGATGACGTGCCCGCCGGACGGGCTCACCGTGCTGCCGGACTGCGTGGTTGCAGACGCGTCGTTGAACGTGATACTGCCAAAGTCTGCGAACGGGATGAGGAAGGTGCCATCTTCGAAATCCTCGACAATCCATTCTGCATTTTCGAGGCAAAGCGGCGAGGAGGCAGTGAGGCTGACAGTGCTACTCTCCCCGTTAGACAGGTTCTCGAGGACTGCGGTACCGGCGGTGGTGGACGTCGCAGTGAGGGTCAACCTGACGCTGTCGCCCGGATTGACAGTCATGGCCAAATTAACGCCGGCGTTGGGATAAACCTCCGTCCAGGCTGCGATTTCATGAACACTTCAGACTTGCTGAGCTTCACGGCTGAATTGTACATACCCTGGGCCGTAACGCTGCCTTGGAGGTAGGTGAAGGAAATGCCAGCTGCCATGAGGTTGTCGCAGGTCATGCCGTCGAGTCCAACCCAAGCAGAGCCGCCGTAGAAGCCACTGCTTGCTCCGCCCGCTGCAGGCTGGAGGTTTGGGACAACGAGAGTTCCTGTCGCACTGGTGAGCACGGTGAACAGCATGCACAAGTCCTAACTGATTCACCTGTCACCGACTTGTATGTGTTCGCGGCAGATTCCATGCCCACACCACCCCACTCAGTACTAGTCAAAATAGCACCTGACGCGGCCGGGGGGATGCTTGTGGCCGTCAGAGAGGCAACAGCGGTAGTGGTCTCGGGGTTGCCACCGTTACCACCACCGCTGCCGCCGTTTTTGCGTGCGCTGAGCAGGTTGGACAGATGACGGTCACCGCGGCGCGCAATCTGCCGCTCGAGAGGCGACGTTGGAATAGCAAGAGCAGTGGACGCAATCAGCGTGAAGCTGAGGAGAGAGGTAGAGAAGAACATGTCGAGAATGCGAGAGAGGCTGGAACGTCTGCTGACTGCTGAGCGCTTGAAGGAGAACTGGGACCTTGGAGTGAAGGTCTTCATTTGTTGGACTTTTATACCGTGCGTAACAAGTGGGTCAATGCTTTTTATGGGATGCTCGACGTACCGTATGCTCAGAGTAGATTTTTGCTCAATTCCATCGTCCATAACATTGGCCGCGATACTTTGCGGGGTTGCTGTCTCCCATGCTTCGGATGTGCCTCGGGCAACCGTACAATACGGCTGAAAGGTTTATTTCCGTATGACATCGGGCATGCACTAGCTGGAGATGTTGCATTTTTCATAAAATTACCATGAGACGTTTATGGTCCTCCGCTTCCCAAGCTTCGGCTGTGCCTCGGGTGCTCGTTTAATTGGGCTGAAAATAGTCATTCGTATTTGCTGGATGGGCATGTAAAAACTTATCTGCCATCACTATGACCACGCATGTGTCATGGACTTCGGTCGACTTCGGTGCGGATACGAAAATGTGTACAGCGGTTCCTGAGGTGACCTCTGGACTCTCTCCCGAAATGCCACCGTGACATGGAAAGTCAACAACCAGAAGCGGTAGAGTAACGTACATGCTACCGTTTTGCGACTTGCCAGAAGTCTTGCTGGTAGAAGCGCCGCTCGTGCTTGTTGCATCGGATGACCCTGATTGAGGACGTGGCAAAGCACACGTTCTGCAGTAGCATAAGGAAAAACGGGAGGTAAAAGTTGATAAAGCGTAGACAGCATGCACGAGCCGGAGTTGAATTCCGCTATGATCGCTGATAACTTTCGTTATGGAAAACTTTAGTGGACCTGAAACACTGTGTAGTAAAAAAATATGACCAAAGAGAGGAAAAGTCAAAGGAAGCACGAGCATCTGGATTCTGGACCAGAAGATAACGGAGAACCAACGTCACGACGGACCAGAAGATCCGCAATTCCGAGCCGCTCAATTCACCTTCTCAACTTCTGCTGATCGAAAGGTTGCCACATCGTGCACCGAGACACCACCGAGGGATGGGAAGCGGTACCCAAGAATGGTGTAGCGGCGAATTCAATGAAAGAGGCGGCGTTTTTCAACATAGAACACCTGGTATATCGTGGGAGATGTATTTCTGGATGAAGGCCCAAATCAAATTCAGTCGGTCAGCTGAAAACTGCAAACGGCGACATTCACGGACCCGTGGAATTGGACGCTCTGCATTCCCACCCGAGGCACCACCGACAGAGGAGAGGCGGGAACCCATCGGCGACTTGAATGTCGATAGCTGAGCTTCCGCTCGGGAAAATCGTGAAGCTTCGGCTAATCAACGGTAATGCGACGAAGGCTGGGAGCCGAGGCAAACAAAGCAGGCACTCCTCAAAATATCGTCTCCAAGAATAAGTAAACCAAAAAAGATGTCGGCAGTTACCCGAAAGCTCGGTGCTCGAGTGATGGGTGGCTGTGCAGATCGGAGTCCGAAACGAAAATTGTAGTGTTTTTATGCCGTTCGATAATCGAATGAAGATGTCCATTCCGCGGCGGTCCGTGTAAATGGAAGCCAATAAATGCGGTCTTTATCCCCAAAGTCGTCGCGAGCAGAATTACTGTAATTTCTCAATTCTAGATCGAAGTGTAATTGTCGCTGAAGTACGCACCAGTAAACGAAAGCAACCGCCCACAGATCTCCAGCGATCCTTACTTCTACCAGCAAGCTTTGCCAGTGACTGAGAGGCATGACCGCTATGGGAGCCGCTATGGTGTGCCTAATACGCCTGCGTTGATTCGATTTCGCACAGTATTCAAGCTGCGGGTTATTACATTGCCTTCATTGGCAGATTTCGCAGGAGTTGAAGAAGAGAGGTAGAACAAGCTGCTCAGCCACTCCTTCGCTTTAAATGTCTGCTCCAAGTCCGGCAAGACCCGATGGCCCGGCAGGTGCTCGGATCTCAACTTCCGATCTCGTACTCTGTTATAGTCACGCATGCTGTCCATGACCACTGGCATCACCTCGGCGCATCGGTATCGCCAAGCTCTCTTAGCGGCCCCGGCGCGAGGCATGCTTCCTTTCAAGAACTTCTTGGAATAAATGCGACGACCTTGGGCTTGACTTGGACTTGGCAAAAAAGCTCCGCAAATCTCCACGCAATCTCCCAGTTCTATATCTTCTGTATCTTGGCACTCCGATTCAGGTGGAGGGATCTAACAATTTCGCCAAGATTCTCTCTCTGCCGCTTTTGGCATACATTTTGGAATCCAGCACCCCCTGCCGTCAGAACTTTCTGTATTTTGCACCCTACGAATCCCTCATACACGTTGTGCCGTCAACTTTTCCCTTGCCCTTTCTGAACGAGTCACAAGCTCCGAGCTTCACTGCCTAGCTTGTGGTTGTCAAAGATTTTCCCGCTTCGTTGGAGATACCACGAAGCCAGCCTTCTCGTCCCCTGAAGAATTCATAAAGATTTGTCGAGAGAGGCGGCCGAAACCGAAGATAGGAACCGCTTTGTACGAATACACGGTTAGAAGAACGGCGAAACTATACGCTGACCCGCCACTAGTCAAGTCTCGGAACGCCCAAGACTTCTTTCCGTACCGCTCTTACTCCGAACAGCAGAATTCATCTTCACTTGTCAACACTGTCTATTTATGCGTCGACTTAGCTGTCGTTCACACGATGCCTATCATGTATTGGCCCGTGCTGGCCAGAATATTCCCTGCACCTCACCTACAAGCTTCTTTTTCAGCTTCAGGCAATATCCTCACCGTCTGCTACCTGCTTTTGCATTATCCTGACCAATCGGCTCGGTCATTAATCGTCATAAGAGGTTGGGCTATGCATGTGTTCATCTCGTTGAGATCGCGGATCGCTTTATGTCGCCCTGTCAATCATTGAAGGTTGGGCTGTGCACGTCCATTGCGGATCCTCTGGTGTCGCCCAGAGCCCAATTTCCATTCTGTGTGCAAGGCATGGATATACTCCAAAATCCATACCACACATTCCAAATTGAAAAATCGATATCGCACAGTTTCAAGGCTTGAGCCCTGCAGCACTCTTCTGGTTCATCGATAATGGCTCAGGTGTTATACCGTGTCGAGCATTTCAGCCCGCGCGGTGCGGTTGCTAATATCGCGGCAACAGCAAAATACCATTCCATCAGTCTCTCTACAACTGTATGCTCCAAGTCAGGCAGCGGCTTAACCCAAGTCCATACCGTCAGTATCACATGGCCCGAAGTTCCCGGGGTGTGCTGAATCCACCACAAAGCCGGAAGTATTCAAATATTGATTCCTAGAATGTGGTATAACAGGTTGGTGGGGTATTCCACTTCTGTAGTACTTATCCTCCAATGTGCGACGACTGTAATGTTGCCGCGACTTGGTGCCTGAAGTCGCAAAGTCGACTTTTTCAAGTCGATTTAAGTCGAGTCGAGTCGAGTCACTTGCGTGACTCGGCTTGACTTTCAAGTCATTCATGTCGACTTGACGCGACTTGAAGTGACTTGGAGTCGGGTTTGGATATCAAAATTCTAGAATAGCTATGTGGGCATAATCACATTCAGCCGCTTATTAGCCGACGCCACGGCTAAATCAGGTTACACTGCCCCTGACAGCTCAGCTTCACGTGGGCGTCTCGGGCTTTGCATGATGTGCAAAGCCCGAGAGCCGCCCACATATATTCTCTTTCTGCCTCTATCCTTCATTGTCTGGTCAGCATTTGCGCGTGCAGGTGCAGCACCGCCTTTTAAATATGCCGCCCAAAAGGCACACATCAAAGTCAAGCGATGTCATGAAAAATCGTAAGATTTCGGTGTCTTCTCACGTGGTCCCGTTCACGAATTTCGTAAGACCGTTGCACGGATTCATTGACAATCAAATTCTTACGACGCTCTTGACCGTTATCAGTGTCTCGTTGTTGCAAAAATCACGTCACAAAACTTTTTCTCGGTTTTGAAAAAAAAATTTCTCCAAAACTCAGAATGCCCTGATGTTGGAACCCTACATACCTTGTGGCTCTGGTATACCTGTCCTCAAAGGAAATTGGCCATATCTGGGTGGAACCGGGTTAAAACACAACTTCAAACCATCGGCCGATCTGCGGCACGGCCATCACGTCAATCGTTCTTTCTCTCACGCTTGTTCGCTCTCAATTCGCTCTCATCTTTCTCGTTCTCGCAACGACTGGCATCCAACAATTTGACTGTAGATCGCAGGACCAGCGCGTTCCTACGTCTGAATAACTGCGCAGACAAGACGTTCTCGGCATACGTGTACACAGAGCTCTTCCACACGCAGCAGGACCGGAAGTGGTAGAACAAGACGGTGAAGACGCAGTACGTACCAGGCGCGGGGCGGATGTGACGTGGAATGAGAAGTTGGAGTGGGTGGATCATTTGGCGCAGGTGTAACTGTCGCTCGCTTTTCTCCATCTCATCGTTATATCCTGATTTCAGACGACGGGAGAATGCATGCCTCGCTGATTTCGGACTCGCCACCACTCTTTTTGACTCGACCGCAAGGGCGCTTACATCGAGCTCAAACCACGGTGGGAGTATTCGATGGCTCGCAGTAGAGTTTATCAAGCCGAAAAAATTTGGGTGCAATAAATTTTCACGGACAACGGCGAGCGACGTGTACGCCCATACTTGTGTCTGTCTCGGGGTGCCCTTCAAATTGTCCTTGGAGACTGTCTTTCTGATGAACTGTAGCTGTATACCGGCAGCCCGCCATTTGCCCATTTGCCCGATGTTGCGGCGATACCTCCAGTTATTGCAAAAGAACGTCCAGAGCAATCCCTTACCATGTCCGTTGCACTGTGGGAGCAGGTAACTTTCGGATGGGCCCCGGACTTTCACAACCGGCCCAAAACTTGCGACACGGTCATCGTGTTGGAGGGGATTCTTGAGGGGATTCACCCATCGCCCTCCATCTCGCTTGATATTCGTTCACCCAGGCTTGAATTGTAATGCGTCAACATGAAGCAAGCCGACCTGCTAACGATATTTTACGCGGAGATATCACCTCTAACATGGCTTCTGTCCCTTGTTTACTCAACGTTAGCCATCGCGCGCATACATTCCCTCTCGGCTGTCGGCACTGCTTCTCACCTGCTTTTGCTTGCCATTGCACTGCTCTTGCGCTTTTCTGCTGTCTTTTCCTCCTCGTATCGAATGTGTATTAGATAAACAACTGTATCCTTATCCGATTCGGAATGGATGTTTACAAGTACCAGGCCGTTTTGATATTTGGATGAGAGAAGCGAAATTCACGCAGGAATCGTTAAGCAAAGGAGAACCCAGGTGTCAAAGATGTAGGTTCCATGGTACGAAGGCACATAATATCGACCAGGCCTCCATTCTCAAAGAGATGAACTGAATCGGACAAGCAGCCAAACAGGGTATGGGGCATGCGCTGAATTCATGTCATATGCGTAGGATAGCGAGTATGTAGCGGAAATATAATGCAGTCTCGGAGCCCATGCGATGAGCTTGACGACGCCGCCTGTTTATTTTATTTTTGCTCTGTTGGTGGGCGGGTTAGCATCAACAAGAATGAAAAACTTAGAGACGGAAATGCACTCTGCAATGGCGCTCACAAAGCGGGCTTTTACGATGAACAGCAGCTTGGGGAGCATGCCATTTCCGTGAACCTTGCCGTGCCCGTGCCTCGGGGTGTCGATGACAGGGACAACGCTGCTGGTAGGGTTCTCCAGAGCTTGTCGACGTTGATGACGGGCTGTCAGTGCATGTTGCGTGTCAGGTGGAAGTGACGCAAACTAATTTTACCAAAGTAACCGGGATCGCACTTGTCGAAGTTTGTCCTGTGAGTCGTAGGTATGGGGTGCAAAGACAGGGATTACAAAGGGGCACACGGGTGGTTGGTGCTGACCACCAGCGAGACCACAACCTCCGAGATGTCTGCGGTGCTTATCGACACGACCGTGGCCGGTAGAGACGCGCCCGCGGTGCGGCTGCAAGCCTGTCCCAGGGTCGACGCGTGCGCATTTTCGGGAAGTGTGTCAGCATCTCCCCACAGCCTAGTCAGAAAATCGACATCCATGAGTCAGACTGAGGATCCAGCCCTTCCCTCTGTTATCCACGAGCAAAAATGCCTAGGGCCAGCGTACAGACATCGGAGCGGCACAGAAGACAGAAGAGGAGCCGAAGGAGATAGCGCAAAGACAGAGGGAAGGAGAACACATCAAGGAGGAAGATATAGCGAAGAGCCAGAGGAGAGCAAGCAACAGTGACACACCTCGTTCCATGTCACATCCGCCCCGCGCCTGGTACGTACTGCGTCTTCACCGTCTTGTTCTACCACTTCCGGTCCTGCTGCGTGTGGAAGAGCTCTGTGTACACGTACGCCGAGAACGTCTTGTCCGCGCAGCTGTTCGGACGTAGGAACGCGCTGGTCCCGCGATCTACAGTCAAATTGTTGGATGTCAGTCATTGCGAGAGCGAGAAAGATGAGAGCGAATTGAGAGCGAACAAGCGTGAGAGAAAGAACGATTGACGTGATGGCCGTGCCGCAGATCGGCCGATGGTTTGAAGTTGTGTTTTAACCCGGTTCCACCCAGATATGGCCAATTTCCTTTGAGGACAGGTATACCAGAGCCACAAGGTATGTAGGGTTCCAACATCAGGGCATTCTGAGTTTTGGAGAATATTTTTTTCAAAGCCGAGAAAAAGTTTTCTGATTTGATTTATGCAACAACGGGACACTGATAGACCGTGGTGTATAAAGCTCTAAATAAGTACCAAAAGTCGACTTGAGTCGACTTGAATGACTTGACTTGACTTGACTTGGACCGAAAAAGTCAAGTCAAATTCCGACTTGTCATGACTTGCCAAGTCAAAACTCGACTTTTCAAGTTGCGGCAACATTAGGAGCGACGGGAGCAGGCAGCTACGGAGGGAATGTTCCCGAATGGAAAGACCCATTGAGCACCGGATATTGATGAAGAAATCACATTTATTGAACTTGGAAACAGAAAACTACAAGTGCCCATCTCTTTTCACACAGTAACTCATACATCCATGCCCAGTTTGTTTGTCTGCTATCCTATCTCCGTGAATCCAGAAACTATACAAAAAAAGCCAAGCGCCATGCTCACCTGCTTTGATGTCCCATGAGAGTGCTAGGCTGGGAGCGAAATGGAGTTGGTGCCCGGGGTGAAGCAGAACCCATTATCCAGGCGCGTACCACACGCGCTCAGGGTGTGGCAGCTACCCCCGCAGTTTGCGCCATCGCAGAACGACACGTCAGTCGTCGCCGCGAGGCAGTTCGTACCCGGCGTAGCGTGGCAAACGCCCGCGCCAGTGAAGACATTGCAGGGGCCCGAGCAGAGGTTCGCGGTGCGCGTGCTACAGAACGTGATCGTCGTTACGAGTGGGTTGACGCCGAGGGCCTCGATGGGAAGGCCGCTGTAGGTGAGCTCAACGTCGGTGGTGCTGAGCCACTCCTTCATGGCGGCAATGCTGATGACGCCCTCCGGTATGCTAGGCTGTGCTTGTTCAGTGCGCCGTATGATCTGTAGGATGGAGACATACCGCGGCGGCAGTGAGAGCAGCGAAGACAAATGTGGAGAGGACTTGGAATCGCATGTTAGGCTGAAGAAACTAGTGGATTTCAGCCCCCTTTTATACCGTTTCAATGTTTTCCTCTGTTGAGATGTTGAGGAACTTCGTTGCACTTGGAATGAACCAGGTCTGCGGGACGACCGTTCTCATGCCGCACCCACCCCTACTTCTAGCGCTGAACACACGGTGAAGGTGGGCCTTCTCCCGCATCATTAAGAGAGACGAACGTTTCTTGGCATGGGCCTTGCATAGTTGAAGCTCCTACGCCGGGGCAATCACCCTTCTCAACTTCTTTTCAAAGTTTTCTTGTTAGGGCTTGCACGGGGATTATTCTATTCGTAAACCCGGCTTTCAAGAGAAACCCCCCCATTTCAAAAGTATGTTATTTGGAAGCCTGGTTGTTTGAGGGTTGCTCACCGGCACCGATTTGATGCTTGTGCCGACAATACCGTCGGCAAAACACGGCCACAAAGCTTTACCACATAAGAAGTGCTATATCGTGACAGAGGTTTGGTTTTGAATCTCCTGTGGCCGGCCATTCGGATGTCAACAAGCAGTGTCATTTGACGGATTCACAAGTCAACACGTACGTGTACGAAAAGCTACGATTGAAGAGGGCAATTGTTGGGCAATTGGACCGGTTGTCAGCGACCGCCCATAAGGCCTTAGGTGGAGGTCTCAGGATCTCCAAGGCCTTGGCTGAGGCAGTATCAAAAACAATAAATTTAAGCTTTAAATCAACTGATATTCCTCATTCGGGTCAATCCCAACATCCTCCTCTTCGTCTGCCAGTGCCTGCATCAAGATCTCTTCCTCTTCCATGACCGGTACAGATGGCTTGCGGAGTGATCAAGGGAACAATGGGCAGTGAAGAAGAGAAAACTGGATGCCTTCGTCCACGGAGAAGATAAGATGGGACAATAAATTGACATAGTGGCATAAATGTGATACCCTAAGGCTTGGCCAAGGCGGAACTTGCAGCCAAAAATCGCCAAGGCTTTGGCCAAGGCCTTGTTAAGGCCTCGGAGTTTCAAGGCCTTGGGCCTTGGGCGATCACTGCCGGTTGTGTCCGTAAATCGTGTGTATTTTGTGGGTTCAGTTGAAAACCCATCGTGTTGCATTGAAGTCTTAGGGCTCCAACAGTTTCTGTTTCTAAACATTTTACACAGTTATAAGACTGTTTTTAGAAAACAGTTTGCACACAATAAACACGCAGTTAAACAGTTAAACTTAATGTTTGATTCTTTTTTTTTCTTTTTTTTTTGGAAGCCGAGCATTCTGCTTGTCTCATGTCAATAAGAATATGAACTGCCTAAGCCATTCCGTGCTTCTCAATATAATGACACTGATCTGCTTCCGGCAGTATGCGCCCACGCCGCGGACCCTGTATCACTGCATTCAGACCCCCCCCCCCGTAGGCACACATGTGCCTACGTTTGCAGATCTCTGCTGAGGTGTCTATGTTGGTCTATGTTGGTCTAGGGTGTCTGCCTATGCGAGGCCTGCCTACGTTGGCGGATCCCAGCTGACGGGGGTATGCCTATCATGGCCGACCCTGGCCGACCCTGGCCGACCTGAGTCTAGGTAGGTGGCCATCAAAATGAGGTAACAGATTTATTGGTAGTACATTTTCAACTAGGCCCATCAGTCTAGGTGGGTCTATTCCGACCGGAACACATAGACCCACCTTGGCAGGGATCGACAGATGGTTCGCCAAAGGTCGGTGTACTGGTCTGCCATATGCCTACTGGGATCTGGCAGACCTGTGCCTACGGGGGGGTCTGAATGCAGTGTATATCTCCCGTCCAGATAGCTTACTTTTCGACCCTTAGCCGCTGTTTATGCGAACGGAGACCGCGAGCTTCAATATAATTCTCTGCCTGCGATACCGAAGCCCTCCACCGGCTCTTTACTTGACGCAATTTGTGATTTGGAGGAGGAAGACGACGGGGACAACACTAAGAATAATCCCTGTCGCCGGACTTAATCCATGCTGTAATTTCGGGCAGTATATCTGCCGCGTCTTTCTCACGTCGCGTACTCGGTCTTGTATTCTCATATTAGGCGCTCAGCATCGCTTTCTCCTTCGGATGAATGTATCTTTTGCGTCCGAAACTGTGGACACTCCCACAGTAAGCGCTAATTTTTGCCTTATCATTCAAATAGATTCCGGTCAGGAGCCAGGCCACTCTACGCAGACGCCTTGAAGACGCCCGTTAATACGTTCTCGTACATTGAACAGAACAGCTACTATATTGAATGGTTCATCAGGGCAGCCGTAAAGCGTACAGAGCCTGGTCATATGGCTAGTATTGACCAATGGCAATGAGAGAGCTTGAGAATGCGGGTAGACCGACCGGTAACAGGTCTTCCGCATCTGTTGCAGAAACAAGATACATATCTGACTGATATCAGTTTCAATTAGTATCGGCGCCGGCTTGTTGCTGTAAATATTTTGCACGAGTAGTACGTGATATGTTAGTACAGGTGCCGATTCGGCGTTTGACATTGTTTCATGTACTTCACTTGTGAGACACGAGAGAAACCGTGGGGCGGAAATTAAGAAATGAGCGCTTGAATTCGCGTCGTCTCCAAGGAAAACTGATATGACGCATGTTTGGGGCGTATTCCACCAAAGGCAGAGACTTCTCGGGATATCGGAGCTTAAATCGCCTTTGGGGGTTGGCGCCCAATTGGTGCCACTAACTCATTAGAATTCAAATAATAATCCTTTGATCGCCGGAGAACACATCTCAGTCGGGTTCTCCGGAACCATTCAATATAGTAGCTGTTCTGTTCAACGTACGAGTACGTATTAACGGGCGTCTTCAAGGCGTCTGCGTAAAGTGGCCTGGCTCCTGACCGGAATCTATTTGAAAGATAAGGCAAAAAATTAGCGCCTACTGTGGGAGTGTCCACAGTTTCGGACGCCAAAGATGAGTTCATCCGAAGGAGAAGGCGATGCTGTGCGCTTAATGTGAGAATATCCAAAGTTTCGGAGAGAAGACTAGATCTGGGGCGTCAAAAGTCCCAGACAGACATCCGTCACTTCACTCTCCTTATAAAATAGCGTGTGTCCATCGGCCCTTTGACATTTTGATTAGGGTGTTTCACATATTTTTTTGGCATTTTCGCGTTGGCCACTCAGGTTATTTCGTGTTTTGCAGGACTCGTAGACAGGCAGTGTGTTCCACATAAAGTTCAGTGGTTGGGATGGACACACACAACCATTGGGCAGTCTAACACCTGTGGGCTCATTTGCCGTTCTGATAATATCACGAAAATTGTTTCGGCGTTCTCAAAATATCGGCGAAAATTGTCCATGTTGCCGGTTGGGCCGTTTTGGGCCGTTTTCACGCATTTTTTTGGCGTTGTTTGGTGTTGTACAACACCGCAATCAATCTGTCAAAAGTCAGAATGTCCGTCTGTCCGAAGCCTTTTAAACTCCGTTTTTGGCACATCTGCTCCAAATCTTTGGAGGCGCCCGCAAATGAGCGCTGACATTTCCCCGATGATTTCTATCCGCTCATGTGATTCAATTCAATCTCCGCCTGCAATCCAGCATTTATTTTGTTTTGTTTTCTAAGCCTCCATTGAAGCGGCGGCCTACCGTGCCGCTTTAAACTGACTCATTAATCATTTACCCCGCTGCTTCATTAGTCTTTCGTGGAGATACTTTGCTCTTAGGAGCGTAGAAAGAGGCTGCTCGGCCGCTTCGCCGCTTCGCCGCCTCGTAGCCGCTTGCAATTCCATGAAGAGGAGATAGGACACCGTAGGCTGTATGTTCCATCATGTTCTATGATGTTCCAGCCAATACCGTTATAATAGCTACAGGTATAGACACGGATATATTAATACTAGGTGTAAGTTGTAACTCGAAGACGGTTCACTGCTCAATTCTGCGCTCAACTTCCCTCTAAGAACTCATGTGAGTATGGTCTTTGTCGTTTATTGGAAGTACACTTCTGTTTCATCAGTACTAAACGAGGACTCTCTTTAGAGCGACGTCATCGCTGCTTGACCTTTCAATCAGGCTCAGTATACATATTCTTAAACTGATTCGAAAAAAGTATTGGATCACCTACTTTAAAATTTTTGGAGCTCTCGTGCACCACAGAGACAAATGTATTGACCAAAATCTATCCTGCATTAGGGACCCCTTAAGGCATCCTATTGACTGGTGAAAAGTTGGGATCCAACGCGCCGCCGCCATTAGAGAGAAATGACATAAACATTGTGCACATGTGATTGAATTCTTTTTCCGCATTTGGAAAACATCAGGCTGTTCATCTCAAATCACCACAACACCACATCGAACTGACTTTGAAATGTACATACAGTCGAACCCCTCGTAACACATACATTTCGGTGGAAGCCCCAAAGTATGGGTTTTGGCGGCGTAGGGATACAGTCGCAAACCGGGAAGCGCAACGATTAGAGTGTTTCGTGCATAATCTAGCCAAATATTGAGCAAGTCCCTCAGACCAAAGTCTATTCTGCATCAAATTGATTCCCTGTTCATAGTAGAATCCACACTTAAGAGCCATGTTGAGTAGTTCTCGAGAACGAGGCAAGTCTTTCCACAACCTCAAATATGAGCAAATAACATAGAAGCGCAACACTTCGACGGGATGGATTGTAGTTCTGGGACCATAGATATCGGTGCTTTAACCCACATATCTGTAATCAGGGACACTGAAAATCCTCAATGCAAAAGAGTTGACATCTGTTGACACCAGGAACATCGAAAATAGGAAAGCCTTGATTGTTGGCATCAAAGGCTGTGAAATGCGGCAACAAACATTGCAATTCCGAGAGCCTCACAGGAGCTTTGGGCACAAGTCTTTTTGTGGGCAATATTACCAGATGCCCTACTATTCTTGTATCAAATTTGGGCCAAGTCAGATATGCGGAAGGAACAAAATCGCTAGTGTTGCGCTTCTACGTTACGTTGCGCTTCCCGGTTTGCGACTGTATAGAGATAACTCGTGGTAGCGCGCTTCGCGGCAAAGCCCACTATCTCTTCATCTTCAGACTCCAAGTCTAATTTGTAAGGGCATGTACCATGTATCACTTCTGTTGAACATCTTTTGTATCCTTGAATCCAGGAATCTCTTGTAATTGAAACCCCGATCAGCTTCCGTTCAGTTGCACTCAATACGCCCAAACTGATGGGGGGGGTATCAAGGGTGAGGTCTATCCAACATTGTGGACATTTTTTCTAGAGCTCTCGGGTTTAAGGTGTGTCTATGATGTGTTCAATGGGTGTTTGAGGTGTTTTCGATGTTTAATCGAGTAATATATGGCATCTTAACCTTACGGACATCAAATTAGGCATCCCCAATATTGGCTGCCTTGAATAAAACGGACTTCATTGCATTGAAATATCTTTTTTAACACACTGCTGGCAGGCTGATTGATTGATGAAGCAAAATACTGATATTGCTCGAGAGTAAACTCCGTGTTCTTTTCTTCTGAAAAGTGGGATTTATCTTGTCCACACGGTGAAGATTGGCTGCCTCGAATAAAACAGATTTCATAGACCTCATCGCTTTCTGCGTTCTGCGGTGCCGCAAAGACGCAAAGACATAATATATTTTAACACCCTAGGCCAGGCCGATCAACGAGGCAAAATATTACTCAAGAGTAAAGTCTGTGCTCTTTCTTTCTTCCAAAACTCAGGATGTAGCTTGCTCACGCGGTGGAGATTATTTGCTTTAAACAAAGCAGACCTTATTGCATTTTGTAGAGCAGAGCCGCACAAATATGTAATATGTTTTTGAGGCCAGGCCGTTCTTGGTCCTGACCATGTCTCTGTCGATCTTGGTAGCTGGTGTTCACACCTTATTTACTGCTTTATCTGGCCAGCCTGCGACAGCTATCAGTGAAATCATTTACAAAATGCGAATTTTCAAATCATGTTGAATTCTCGGTCTCGAATGAATTGTCGAGTGTTTGCGGACAGGGGTAAGGCACCCAATTCACCCAATTCACCCATGCACCTGAACATCAAAATCTGAGGTTTAATCACAACCACGCGGTTGAAATCACAGCTGCGCGTATGTTTGAGATCCAAACCCGCTTCGGCACCTTCGGCACAGTAGTCCTCTAATGTCCGACAACTTATGGGGGGTTCTAATTTAAATCATGAGAGCTGGAATACATTGACAAGGGGGTCAGCCCAGCATTACAGACTTGATTTTCAGAGCCCTTGGGAAGAGGGCTTTAAACTGTAAAAAAGAAGTGTTATTTGCTTGAATCTCCGAAGCGGCAGTCTTCTCGGATCGACAACGCTGACCATCAAACACGTCGCCAGACTTGGGAACGGCATCATGATCACCGGCGTTTCAAGCAGACAGGTCGAACCCCGAATGGAAATTGTGAACTTTGTTCATGTTAGCGATCATGATGCCAAATTTTGGCGGGGCGTCTGCCAGATTAGGGCGCCTCAGGACCCACTATCCAGATAGTGGGCAAAATCCGAAAAAAAATATATCAAAAAAATCGGTTTTTTTTTGTCGTAGACATTAGCCGCATATAACAAAGGATATTTACAGTCTTCTATCAAAGAAATCAGTAATGTTGCCGCGACTTGGTGCTTGAAGTCGTGAAGTTGACTTTTGTAAGTTGATTTAAGCCGAGTTGAGTTGAGTCGCTTGTGCGACCCGGCTCGACTTCGAAGTCATTCATGTCGACTTGAAGCGACTTGAAGTGACTTCGAGTCAGGTATTCAACGCAATATTTTGGAATAGCTGTGTGGACATGATAGGATTATTTCTCCCGATGATGGGTGCCTTGAAAGGGTGAACACCATGCTTGTGGGTTGTATTGATGGATTAGCGAGGCAAGCAATGCCCTCCCAGGCATGCTTACGCTGCCATTGATGGTAAAATGGGTGATAATGCGCACGATAAAATTTACCGCATTCCCAAAGCCCCTCGGCAAACCTTGCCGAGCTGTGACTCCATGCGTCGAGCTCTGCCGAGGCACCTAGAGGTCTGCTGTCATCTCTTAGGTACAGATCTGCCGAGTTGTGACTAGGTGTGACTTTGTCGCCACCTTGTCGGACCTTTTCTGACTCTTCCTATATCACTGCCCATCCCGTCCCATTGCGAACACGGCTTTGTTGGGGCATAATTTAATCATAGTACATCAAATTTTGTGACGACGCTTAATTGCCGTAAATGACTTGCGAAATCAAAGCTTGATCTCTGCATTCTCATGGAGCCGGTGCCCGTTTCAGCGCTGCCTCTGCTTCCTACAAGTTTCCTACACTCATGATTTCTCATGGATACACGACATACCAGGTCCACATGAACGACACCACGGTCAACAGGGTTTGGAACACAAGCTTGTATGACAAGGGCGCTCCAACCGCGCTTAGGCTCCGCTTAGCGCTTAGCGAACCGTGACAGCTACTACGGCTCGGATCCCAGGACCACACTTGTGCCTCACCGTGACTGGGCCTCACCAATGAACATTTTCAATGCTACACCAAAAAATGAGGTCTGCGTGGCATACATAGTATATGGCTTTAGATGAGTACCAAAAGTCGACTTGAGTCAACTTGAATGACTTGACTCGACTTGAACTAGAAAAGTCGAGTCAAAGTTGAGTCAATGTGCGACTTGTCGTGACTTTCCAAGTCAAAACTCGACTTTTCAAGTCACGGCAACATTAGACGACTGTGACCCTTCATGTGTAGATTCATATGTGAGTGCTTCAATGATTGTATTGGTCCCTATACACCCGCTTCTCTATTCACACTTCCGGCCACTAATTTTGCTCAATGTTTCAGAGGCATGCGCCCACTCGTGGATGCTCACGTGTAAGTCAATGTTGATAACGTGTTGGCTATTGTACTATTTCGCTCAATTCATATGTCGCATGTCACAGCACCCAAAATTTAAGAAACTTTTTGAACCTGTCATGGGTCACCGAGTAGATTTTTGAATGTGCCAACAAACTCACGAAATTGACAGAAAATGGCCCGAAAATCCACTTTTTGCCCTACCATAGCAGCGTTCTGGTTCGAACCGTAACATTCCCAATGTTAACTTTGGATGTGAACGGTTCGAACGGTTTTGGTTCAAACCATTGTCATATATCTCAGTCTGATCAATGGAAATGGTTCGAACCAAAAAACCGTTCGAACCAAAAAAAAACTGTTTGAACCAAAAAAAAAACTGTTTGAACCAAAAAAACCGTTTGAACCAAAAAAAAAAACTGTTCAAACCAAAAAAGCCGTTCAAACCAAAAAAAGACCGTTCAAACCAAAAAAAAACCATCTGAACAAAAGAAAAACTGTTCAAACCAAAAAAACTGTTTGAACCAAAAAAAAAAAAAAGGTTGAAGGTCAGAAAACCTGTTTGAACAAAAAAAAAAACCCCCTGTTTGAACCAAAAAAAAAAAAAAAAGTTGAAGTTCAGGAAAACCGTTCAAAAAAGTTACAGCTAATTGCAGTACCAAGGGCGTGGATCAAAAATTTGCCATTTTGGGCATTTTTTGAGTCTCACAACCGATTTGCTTATATCTTGATGAGTTCTGCACGGATTTGGCTGAAACCTAGCTAGATAATTTGTACTGATTCATATGCAATTAATGATAGAGAAAGATGCTTCAGAATATCATATTCTGTGCTTATTTACACTTAGGGCCATTGGAACGATGAATCCTGACTAGCAAGCCCAGATCTTGTCTGAAGGAGCTAAATTTTGGCTAGGGTGGACTTTGATACTTGTAGAGAATTGTGATAGAGTCATATTTGCAAATATCATGTAGCTAGGGCAAATTGTTGTATTAGCAATGCAAATAGCCTTCAAGCCAGCTAGGACAGAAAATAAGACATATATTTATGAATATGGCTCTATTGCAATTCTCTACAAGTATCAAAGTCCACCCTAACCAAAATTCAGCTCCTTCAGAAAGATCTGGGCTTGCTAGTCGGGATTCATCACTCCAATGGCCCCAACTGTAAATAAGCACAGAATATGGTATTCTGGAGGATCTTTCTTTATCATTAATTGCATATGAATTAGTACAAATTATCTAGCTAGGTTTCAGCCAAATCCGTGCAGAACTCATCAAGATACAGTTGACTGGCTCATAATGCATACGGTCGGTGGACCCCTAAACTATGCATTGCGAGATTTGTCACGCCATGTGACATAATGTGACACAACGAATCAAAAACGCCGAAAGACCAAGAAAATAATTCTTTCAGCAATGTACAGGGTTATCTACGTACTAGAGCCATTTCCCCATGCCTCTCCCAATGTCATCTGTCATGCATTAGCAGTTTGTTCCCTCTGGATCTCGCCACGGAACTGGCGCAGATTTTTTGCGAGAGTCAAACCTGCCGCTGGATCGCCCTTGGTTAGACAAACACTCTCCAGAGTCCTACAAAGTTCCATGATTGCTTTGCAAGACATTTCAGGGGCTTCCTCTGAGTCGCTTTGGTCACCGTCATCGTCAACATCCATCACTTCTCCTCGCGCAATGGCTTCTTCATGGAGAACCTGTGCGACGATCTCCTCGTCCTTGGCTGGCAATGTGTACAATGCCTGGCCAATTTCGTGCTCCTCGGCAGGATCTAAAAGTTCATCAATTGTTAGCATGCCGGCGCAGGTGATCCGTTTGCGAGACTGTAGATCAGAAAGCTGATCCTTCAGTTCCGCCTCTAAGGATACAAGTTGGGGAGCTGGGATGAGGTTTTGAGCAAGGGAAGGGACGGGGCATTCCATTCTGGCACGAATGTCTGCCAGAAGTTTGAGACAACCATCACCGTCTCCGTCAAACTCGATCAAGCGGGTGAGTGCATTTCTCCATGCGGATTCGGGGGAAAAGCGGTCTCTGAGAAACTCCTGAAGGGCGCTCTCGACATCTGGGAGGGTCATTTCATCCACAGCATAACGGCGAAGGTACTCCCAGGCTAGAGCATCTTTCGATGGGTCGAGTTGCAATGGATCGGGCCTAAGATCATTAAGCGCAAACTCGGAGCACATTTAATCAGTTCTTACAACGGCGCCGTGATTCCCGTATGTTCCCAACAGTGAGTAATGGTCTCTTCCGTGACTTCATTCCATGCCTGCTTCGCCATTAACATTGCTTCCAAAATGTTGATATTAAAGACATCAGATTCCCCAGCTTCGTCAAGATCAATCGCACGCGCGCAAAATGCTCGCCGGTATTTTGCCTTGAAGGTCCGGATGATTCCGGCATCACAAGGCTGTACGAACGGGGTAAGGTTCGGCTCGAAAAATTCAATGCAGATGTTTGTCGGTTTGTAGCCAACATAATGACCTTTGAAATTGTTGGCAAGGAGGACGATGAAGCGGTTTTCACGGCGCATTCTTTGATCAAGGTCTTTCAGATACCTGTCGAGGTAGAGATCTTAGAAATCGGAGCTGAGACGCAGTGGAAACCAGCTTACTCTTCCCAGAGTTCCTTCGTCATCCACGCCGATTTATTGTTACGGTAATACAGGCCCAATGCTTTGCCTGATTTTTTCTTGAAAGCACGTGGGCATTTAGACTTGCCGATGAAGAACGGCGGCAGCTTTTCGCCCGTCTGGCTGCATGTGAATAGGATGGTGATCCTATTCTTGTTGACTTTCTTGCCGGGCATTTGTTTTGTTGCCAGCCCGCGGTCGGGTGCTGCCGCCCAGTTGCATCCCGTCTCATCTGCGTTAAAGCAATCTTCCAGTGCATATTGAGACAGAACTTCCTGTACCCTGGCTACCTCCGCTGCCGCTGCAATTGGGTCACATGAGGCGGCCTCTCCATGGCGTTGGATCTCCTTGATTTTATAGCTGTTGATATGATTAGCGTGCTTTTAATTTTGACAATGATGTCGTACGCTTTCTGGAATGAAGCAAGCCAGCCCCCATTTCTCAGCCTCTCCTCCTCTGGGACATCAAATGCATCCTTGAATCGACGCCGCTTCTCAATCAACATGTCTCCTGTCACTGTCTCCTTTTTATCCTCCATCGAGTGAACCCACATCACCAAAGCCTTCTCAACATCTGGCCGAGTGACGACACGCGCGCGCTTCGAAGAAAGCGCATTCGGATTCGCCATAACCTGCGCTTCACGCTCTTTACGCTTCTCCGGCCGAAGATTCCGGGATAAAGTTTCTTGAGAAAAAACTAGTGCCCTGGTGGGAAGGGTCCGGAAGTGTTCTACAATTTCCTTTTGTGTCGATTTCTGGTGTGTGTCGGCATAAGCATAGACCTCCAGCCAATTGGCAAGGGTGAGATTTTGGCGTCGGTTATTTTGGGCCGGCTTGGCAGAAGTCCGGGGAGCGTCTTTAGAAGGTTTCGAAGGGCGTGCACCACGCCAGTATGGTTCTGCAGGGGGTGGCCGAGGTTTTCGAGTCTTTTCAGGTGGGCCTGACATTGGAAGAGGCCAAAAATTTACTGTTTGTATCAGCTTGTCCGACACTTTGATGGCAAATATCGCGTCCACAACGCGTCCACATTGCGTGTCCCACGGAGTTGTTTCAATTTCTTAATATTTACTCTTAAACACGTCAAATTGAGATGAATTTGGGTCAGAAACCCTGTTTTTGGCCTAAGTCCGACCTGTAATAATGCATAATTCTTGGCCAAATCTTATGTGTTATGCATTATGACCAAAAATGCATAAACTCCTGCCTACCAAGTTGGTGGATGGCCATATCCGATGCATTATGAGCATTATGCATTACTACCTAATGCATTATGAGCATTATGCATTACTACCTAATGCATTATGAGCCAGTCAACTGTATGGGCAAATCAGTCACGAGAATCAAAAATTGCCCCAAACGGCAATTTTTCAATCTGCGCCTTTGGTACTGCAATTAGCTGTAACTTTTTTGAATGGTTTTCCTGAACCTCAACTTTTTTTTTTTGTTTCAAACAGGGGGGTTTTTTTTTTTGTTCAAACAGGTTTTTTGACCTTCAACTTTTTTTTTTTTTTTTTTTTTTGGATCAGATGGCTTTTTTTTTTGGTTCAAACAGTTTTTTGACTTTCAACTTTTTTTTTTGGTTTGAACAAGAATGCTGCGGTTGCTGTTTTGCCTGCACGGCGCCTTTTGCTTCTGGGCAACAAGACGCTCTCACAACATGCCAAGGTTGACCTCTCCCACCAGATTGCATAGTAAGAGTCTCAATTTCAAGGAGAGTGAATAAAGTAACTTGTGAAACCTAACTTTAACTTTGATCACCCCTTTGACTTGGTGGGCTAACTTTACAGAACTTCGGGCAATCAGCCAAAGTAACTTGCCATCAGAGGCTCCAAGTCACCCTCGTTGTCCTTCATGGCCTCATTCCACAAGCCCACTATGACGGATGGGTAGCACTTTGCAAGCTCACGCCTCTCATGTTCCAACCTGTGATTGAGCACTTGCCGACCTATCTTGTGTGTGTTCGGATGTCAACTGTGTCCCGTAAGCTAACATATCATCACAGAAAACGCTAGACGACGCCGTTTTCGATTTTCTAGCTGCGACTGCACTCTGAAATACCCAATGGTTTAATAAACCGAAATTCCATCTCTTCATCCATATCCCCGAGCATATTCGTCATTTCGGGCCCTTGATACTCTACGCAACCGAGACTTTTGAATCCTATAATCTTGTTATCCAGCTTCGCAGCATACATTCAACCAAACATGCCCCAAGTCTGGATATTGGGATGGCATTCAGCCATTTGTATGCAATTCGGCATTTGGTTAGCAGCGGTTATGTCCACCGTGACACAGATGGCAATTGCATTGCTCCTCGTCAGGCAGGCCATGAGGTACTTGCTCTTCTGAAAGATGAGAAGTTTCTGGCCGTCATATTGATGGGTGGATTGTGGGATGCGTGCAAAAGTGGCGAGCACTCAAATTTCTATGACTTGTAGAGGCAAAGGAGGCCGAGCAGCAGCAAAAGGCAGCTGAAAGGCAGACAAAGGCAGCTGAGAAGCAGGCAAAGGCGACACAGAAGGAGCTTGCTGCCAATGAGAAAGGGCCCAACGGCGGTAAAAAATTGAAGGTGAATTCGGGAGCACATCTAGCAAAAGAGAAGGGTAAGAAACGGAAACAGGAAGAGGTTGATCGAGACTTTGCTGAGGGTGGGGAAGAGCTGGTATTTCGTCCGTGGCCAAGGGGGTTTCAACTTTCGAAAATCGGATATCGGGTCAAAAAGATTTTTTCGACCTCAAGCTGACCCCATCTCCCCCCCCTCTCCTTCCATATTGGGAAGGTGATTCCCACCCCTAGCCGGGCCGGTTTGTCCGAGTCGCAGCGCTGCTTTCTGAGCTGAATTCTACCACTTTCCTCTACATTGAGCATGCTCAGTTACATTCTACATGAGCTACAGGGACTAATAAGCCTCTCTGAGATGTTTATGATTTTTCAAGCTAAAGAAATCCCTGTGCTCCGGCTGCGCTCATAACCCGTTACACTCGACTTGAGTGCCAAACATCAGGTTCAGAAGGCAGGTACTGTCCTAGACCTTTCTTCAAGTATCCAATACCCCTTCCTGGGACCTCCTGAAGGCCATATTGGCTAATTTGAAGGCTTTTGTAATATACACTATAAAAAGATTTCGGTCAACCCTGGACCCCCTCCCTGCCTCCCTGGGTACAACATTTTATTCTTGGCACCCCCTTGAGCCATGTCCAGGATTATCGGCTTACAACGGGTTACAAGTGACTGTGACCCGTTGTATTCAATTTGAGATTTTTGCGACAAAGAGGGGAGGGTCAAAGAGACTAGTATCCATTAACAGGTCCAGATCTGTGGTACCAGAGATGCCCGGAGGGCCATATGAATAAATAGGGTGATGAACGTGGATCGTGCTGTGAGGTCCGGTAAAAGCCGAAGGCAAACAGACCCCTAAGAATCTTCAAAAGTTGCTAACATTCACGCCAAGCTGAGTGGGTCAAGTATAGTAGGATTTAAGAATACTACTGAGCTACTAACTAACTAAGTTAGTAACTACTTACTGTAGTATTACAACCAAAGGTTCACGGGTGTCACCTGTCACCTCAATTGTTCACTGAACTTGATGTTCATTGCTCGGCAATCACAGGAATATTACTATATATGGTAACCCAGCGAAGCCGTGACGCTTTTTTGCTGTTTTAGGCCAGAAAATTGCAAAGTCACTGTCACCAGCACCAAAATTGTTCGGTTCAAGGGTGACTGTCACCCGTCACCTGAACCTTTGGTCATAATACTACAGTATATAGTATTCTATGCTACATATGTCCTTGTACCTAAACTAGAATGCCTTTATTCAACCTGGACACGGACGATTCAGTTTACTGATTTACCTCTTCAAAACTCACAAGTTCATCAGAGAGGTACGTAGGCTCGGTCTGGAGCTACAAAAAGAGGTTAAACGACTAAAACGTGAGCCCCGAAACGACGAGAAAAACATCCAGACATTGTGGCACAAGTTCAAGCAGGAGGTGATAGCATATGCTCGCATCTGTACCCTTATGGTCGCAAATGAAGATACAAAGAAGTTGCGAACCTGGCGAGCTCAATTACAACTGATTATACATGACGAGGAATTGCCTGCAGACGAACGCTCCATAGCGGCGTACCTCCTGGAGAAGAAATAAATGATTTCACACGCGAGAAAGCGCAACAAAAAAATTATTTGTCTGACGCCCGGTACGACATGGAAGGTGAAACATTGACAAGCAGATACTGGACTAAATCTGCCCAAGAGTATCATCCGAGAAGCACGATATACGAGTTCAGAAAAGAGAACTCACAGAGTGAGGTTCCTACATATGAAACGCGACCAAAGAAAATGGCCGAAATGGCGCGTGATTACCACGACAACACCCAAAATGTGGATCGACCAGACAACTATGCCAAGTTACTGGCAACTTCGATGGTACTCGAAGACTGCCAAGTCCATTTGTCCGAAATCCAACACGCAAAATGGGATGAAGAATTGAATATTAAAGATATAGAAGCCGCCCTAAATATGTCAAAGAATGGGTCGGCGCCAGGACTGGATGGCCTACCATATGAATTCTATCGCTGGCTCCGTATCTTATTTGAGGAAGATAAGAAAGCAGAACGCGAGGCTTTTGATATCCTCGGACTCCTTACCGCGCTATGTTCAGACATTGAGACACACGGAATACTAAAGGGAACCGACTTCAATGCGGGCTGGATGTGTCCTATATACAAGAAGGGAGACCGTGCATTGATTTCAAACTATCGTCCCATAACATTAATGAACACAGACTACAAGCTCATGACAAAGAGCTACTCACTTCGGCTGACGGAAATTGCACCTGACCTGATCCACCCTGACCAAGCGGGCTTCATGAAAGGTCGTAAAATAGAAGACCAGGTGAAACAGGCTAAATACCTATTAAACTATGGGGAAGCCGTGGAAGAGAACGGCGCCATTGTGGCCCTAGATCAGGAGAAAGCATACGACAAAATTGACCACGATTGTCTACTCACCGTTATGAAACACATGCGATTCCCCGAGAAATTCTGTAAAACTATCGAATCATTATACACAAACGCAGAAACTAGGGTCATGGTTAACGGAGAATTGAGCTCAGCCTTCATAGTGAGACGCGGGGTTAGACAGGGGGACCCGTTGTCATGTATCCTCTTCAACTTAGCCATTGAGCCGCTAGCTTGCATACTTCGGAATTCCAAGCTGCAGGGTTTGCAGATCCCCGAAACGAATCGACGGTTATTGGTGTCTCTATTTGCAGATGACACTACAATATACTTATCAGCGACAGATTCTTGGCTTGAACTTTGGCAAATCTTGGACCTTTGGTGCACAGCGTCAACCGCCAAATTCAACATGACGAAAACACTCATCCTACCCTTTGGATCGTCGAGCTACCGACAACAGATACTACAAAGAAGATGCTTGGACCTATCGGGAGAGCTATCACATTCGTGATGATATTAGGATAGTCCAAGATGGTGAAACTTGCCGTATTCTCGGTGCTTGGTTAGGAAATGAGGTGGACCATATGACGCCATGGCCAGAAGTCCTGGGAAAAGTAGCTGCTGACCTGGCAAGATGGAACATGAAAAATCCTCTTCTCGAGGGATGACGACACATTATCAATATGGTAATAGGCGGCAGAACACAATATCTTACCAGGGTACAAGGCATGCCAAAACAAATTGAAAACTCCCTAGTCCGCTTGCGAAATGAATTCTTGTGGAGCGGGAAAACTCCGAGGATAGCAGAGGATACCATGCGCTTACCTTTGGAACAAGGTGGAAAGCAAATCTTGGATATTCGGACCAGAAATGAAGCTATTGATCTATGGAATCTGAAAGAATATTTGAAACAGGATGAGAAACATGCAAATCGGTGTTTTTTTGTAGACCACCTAATCAAGAAACGTCTGGAAACGAGTAGTATGAAGACACGACCTGGAGAAGTGTTAAATCTATTCCTCCAGAACATAAGAATACCGACGTTCAGGACGGAGCCATTGCCTAATGACATGCAACGAATGATCATCTCGGCACAGAAATACGACCTTACCTTTACATCTCTATCCATATCAGACAATATCAAGCTTAAGATGCCTATCTGGAAACATATATCCATGAATATGGATCGCTTTGAATTGATTGGATGCAAGGATGCCGTTAAATGCCTTCGAGAAAATCATCAGGTCGGCAATGTGGGTGACATTATCAGTATCGCGCACCGAAAAAGTTCCCCTTTGAATTGAAGACCTCATAGACGGAACACATAAGGAATTAGTCGTAAGAACTGTGGATGCGCTGAGTGCCAACGCGATCGTATTGAACTCGGCTGCAAACACCCCGGCAAGTGTATTGATACAGCTAAGGTACTACTAGATGCCTTATACCCTAAATGGAACCCGATGCATGAAAATGGAGACCTCTGTGATGAGCTAGCACTCACTGAGGAGGAGCATGAACAAAATGACGGTGGTGGCCGAGACCAAAATGGCTTCGTCACTTTTGATCCGGATTTTCGATTGAAAGATCTCTCCCACGGCTTCCGCATCTTTGGATTCGACACCGACAACACCATGCACGAAATCTGCGCAAAGCGATACTGAACACCTCCATCTGACCTCGACAAACTTACAATTTTTCTACATGCAATGATTATTCACCATGGCGAACAAAATGCACAGATGAAGGCATTGATCCTTGATGAATCGCAAACAAAATTCAACGTCGCCCTTGCCCTCTCTTTCACAACGATCGCCCCGCCAGCTTCTTTCTCAGCAGCTCTCCTTGGTGGCTTACTCTGGATTATTCAGAACACAGCCAGCTTGCAGCTAGCAATAGTGAATTACTCATTTGCTCCTCGACAGACTACCTTGCGAAAGCATTTGTATGGCGGTCAAAGTGCACATTTAATCGGCGCAAGATTTGTCGGTGATTTCGGACTTTCCGCCCCAAAGATACGTGATTTGATGCCTTCCCCGCAAAAGAGGTAATGATAATCAAATCGTTTAACTTGCGGGGAAATCAGTGATTCCCGCAAGATAGAGACGCGCCGGCCGCAAGATAGAGACGTGTCGCCCGCAAGATAGAGACAAGTTGCATCCGCAACTTTTGTGCTTCCCGCAAAACTTTTTTTCAAAACTTGCTGCTATAAACATGGGTAAGTCTAATACAGTGGAGCAACAATTAATTGGAGTATGTGTTGGGCACGAAACAAGTAACAGTGTGCGTGCGAGGGTTTTTATTGAAAGCCCTACAACAAATGTAGAAGAGGTCCATGTGTTTGACTTTTGGGTTGGCTTCAAACTAACTTGACCATCAATTGGGTGGAATAAGGTGGTAAAAATAAGCTGAGAGCATGGGTTGAAGTACAAGGACCGCGACGAGAGAGTCAAGAGGTGTAGGTTGTTGGAGCATTTGCCAGCGTAAGGACAGATCACAATAAACGCGAGTATAAATTCCGGTTTGCAGAAAGAATACTACATCTCGCAGCAGGGTTATTGATGGTGAATGCAACAATAAAATTGCAATCATAATTCTTCAGAGAAGTTCTTTGAAGTGTTCTAAAGACTAAAGCGAACTGTCTATTCCTTACTAGGGTCGAGGGTTCATGCTGGACTGATTGCAATATCGCCGAGATCCCCGACTGGTGGAATTGCTACATTTATTCAACCTCGAGCATACACCATGCCTCAAATCTGGCTATACCATGCCTCAATCCATTGTGCTCATATCTAGTTGCTTCTTTGGGCTTAACAGTGCTGCACTCACGGAGTTTGAACTGTAGGTCGAATCAGCATGCCGAAGACCAAGCCGAGCGTAATTTCACCACACAAGGGGGAAGTTGCCTCAGGTTGAATCTTCCTGTAATATTCTCCAGTCTGGCCTCAGTTTCATACACCTCCACAGACACTCCGTCCCACGACTTCCTTCCTTTAAGGCTTCTCGATGATACTCCCACACGTACGCTGGCGCTTGTTTTATGCCCTATACGGACTTCCAATTAATTGTTGCTCTGCTGTATTAGACTTACCCATGTTTATAGCAGCAAGTTTTGAAAAAAGTTTTGCAGGAAGCACAAAAGTTGCGGACGCAACTTGTCTCTATCTTGCGGGCGACACGTCTCTATCTTGCGGCCGGCGCGTCTCTATCTTGCGGGAATCACTGATTTCCCCACAAGTTAAACGATTTGATTATCATTACCTCTTTTGCGGGGAAGGCATCAAATCACATATCTTTGGGGTGGAAAGTCCGAAATCACCAACAAATCTTGCGGCCTATTAAATGTGCACTTTGACCGCCATACATTTGTGTTTGACAGGACATTCTACGAGAATAACATGCTCGATGCAAATTTCCAGCTATGGAAAGCAGTGTTAGCTGCCCTGAATGAACAATGCGGACGTGTACGCTTCAAGAAAGTCGCCTACAATCCTGCGTCCGCACTGAAGACACAATCCGCAAATGCAGTGTCACTGGACACAGAGATTGATATCATGTTCAACTGCCCAGGAATCTTGTTATCAAATGGGACACAAGGCTACTTTACAAAGGTTATAAATTCTTTGAAAGCCCCCCCTCACCGAAAGTCCAGAGACAAACCTTGACCGCATTTGCTGCTGTATTAAGGAGGCATCCAATTATCTGCCTACTGACAAGACCATCTGGACATCACTACAATCAATAGATATTCAACGAATTACGCGCAATTTTTTATGGAAATGCATACACAACACTTTTCATGTAGGAGACTTCTGGAACCACATAGAAAACCTTGAAATCTTGGGCCAATGCCCCAACTGCAATGTCGACGAAAGTTTAGAGCACATAATGCTTGACTGCGATGCTCCAGGACAGCGCCAAGTGTGGGCGCTGTGCGCGAGACTCTGGGGATACAAATATGGCTATTGGCCGCGATTAAACTGGGGGTTGCTCCTGGGATGTAACTTGGTCAAGTTCAGATCCGCAAAAGGGAAGTTAATGCCGCATAAGCAGAGATTATTTGCCATGCTCGTCAGCACTTCCATGAACTTAATCTGGAAATTTAGAAATGAACGACGGTTTAATAAGGGTGATGAACACCACACGCACACCGAGATACATAACCGCTGGGTAGCGGGGATTGATTCAGTGCTGAAACGCGACCGTCTGTTTACAACTAAAATCCACTTCGGTCGCCTCGCCTTCAAGAGACAAATGGTCTTAAATACCTGGAGTGGCATCCTTTGGGACGAGGATTCGTTGCCGGATGACTGGATACAGTCAGATCGGGTTTTAGTGGGTATACGACCCATATATTCAAAGCGTGGAATTGGTTAGTACAATTATAGGTCGGAGTCCCACACTAGGTTCTGAAAACTGTGCGTAATTGGCATTTCCCGACGGACAACTTACCGGCTTCTACTGATTGGAAAATCGGTTACCCCAGCGGATGAACTTGGAATGCTTTGCAGACTGAGTCCCATCATTCAACGCTCCAAAAAAAAAAAAAACAAAAAGAATGCCTTTGTTCTCCGAGTCATAACGAACCTGCGGTGCAGGCCGCAGCCATCAATCGGCACCGCAACGCCAACGGGTGCAGTCGGCATCCATATCCGTTACACGTGCGAATATCTGTTGCTGTGACAACTTGAATGCGCAGCGCCTGCACAGCATCTCCCTTGTCTTCCCCTCCTTATTTCTAGTCTCGTGTAAAGGAGTTTTTTACTTGTACCGCACACATCCAACCACAAAGCTCAATTGGCGATGCGCCCCCGATCTCACACATCCCCGACAGTAAATAACTACTTCTCTGGTGCGAGGACAATGGTCGAGCCACCAACATCAGTACTTATGTTTCCCCAGGAGGCGTCGGAGGTAGTGGAGGAGCCGGAGGTGTTCGAGGTGGCGCTGGAGGTCTTGGCGACGGACCCACCATCAATTATGATATCGACCGAGTGCGAAACCTCACCATGAATAATAATTACCTGTCAGCGCCGTTGTCTCTCTTGAATGTCTTTGCTTAACAATCCATCATAGCGACTTCCAGGTGGTCCGCCAGACTGCGGAAACAGGAATCCATATTCTCCACCGTGCAGTCTCCTTAGAGGCACTGCACAACTCTGCGGAGAGTTTTCCCCAGCCCAAATGCCACCCCGAAACGCGAGAAGCAATGTTAGACGATTTATTCACTTGGGGGGTCACTCCAGATGACTGTAGGTCTTCCGTTGATCAACGATTCGATCCTCAGAAACACATTCTCTGGCTTCACGGCCCTGCCGGCGCTGGAAAATCCGCCATAATGCGGAGCCTGTGCAATCGCTTAGAGGTTGCAGGGCGGCTTGGTGGAAGCTTTTTCTTCAAACGGGGCGATTCGCGTCGGGGCACCGCGAAGTCGCTGTTCGCTACCCTCGCATATCAGCTCGCGCTCTGCATTCCGCATCTTAGAGGACCGATCGGAGAAAGCACGGAAAAGGACCCATCCGTCGTGGGGAGATCGCCGGCTGTTCAACTTCGGCAGTTGATTGTCGAACCTTGTCGAACCTTGAGCTGGGCCGTGCCTACACTCATCATCGATGGACTTGATGAATGCCAAGATGCATGCGTTCAAGCAGAAATCGTGCGTTCAATTGGCGATGCTTTGCGGCAACATTCTGTACCACTTCGATTTGTCATTGCCAGTCGACCAGAGCCCCACATTCGGCAAGCATTCGAAGGTTCGCAATTGGCGGATCTCGGGACATCTTTCAGCATCACACAGTCGTTCTCTGATGTTGAAAAATATCTGCAGGTCGAATTCGCACGCATTCTTGATGAACATCGTCATACAATGGCCAAAGTTCCTACTCTGTGGCCGTCGAAACACATCGTGGACTTCTTGGTTACACAGGCGTCGGGCTACTTCATTTACGCCTCGACAGTCATCAAATTCATCGACGACCATAACTATCGCCCGACGGAGCGGTTGGCCCTTGTGCTGGAGCTTCCGACAGAGTCATCTGACGACCCATTCTACGCCCTCGACCAGCTTTATGCTCAGATATTGTCCGGCGTCCCTGCGCATCCACTGCTGCTCCAAATATTGCTCGCGTTCATGACGTTTTCCCTAAATCTCGATGCAATAGATGACCTATTTGAGCTTGAGACTGGGGACGCATATCTACGGTTACGCGGGCTGCATTCCCTCCTGGACATACCTCATTCTGCGACCATCAAGGTACACCATGCATCACTGCAAGAGTTTCTTTACGATCCTAGGCGGTCTGGGAAGCTCTGCATCTCGACTCCTCAAAATAGACTTGCGTTGGCCCACTCGGTGCTGAAAATGTTCTCACGACAACGGCTAAACCTTACTAATATATCTTGGTACGTGCCTGAAGCTCAAAACGCGTCCGGAACTCAGTCGAATGTCTACAGGTCCATTATCAAGGATGGTTTGAGTTTTATTGCATCTCTCGTTGCACCGTCTGCGGACTTGGTTCCCCTGATTCGTGACTTCAACCCCCATTTCCTGTGGTGCCGTCGCATTCCGTCACAATACCGCATGGCTTACGATCTAAACGATTACACAAGTATTGCAGATAAAACAAAAACATTCATCGAGTGGCTGCAAGTACGTCTTGTCTTGTTGAACCTCGTTGATGTATGGAATCTGACCAGCGATTAGAAAATCCCATTCGTTCCAGCAGACATGCTTGAACTTTGGAAAGATTATCATTTCCTGTTGTTTTGTGACATGTCTCTTGCCCAGTCCGAGGACCTGCCTCGGACCGAGTCGGATATTTCGGTGAAGAGTTGGGAGATCCTGAAAAACTCTCCGCCACTAATTCAGCTATTCCAACTCCGACACGTTCTGGCAACCGAAAGGCAGACCTGGGCTCCATCTTTGTTTCAAACTGCTCTCATGGCAGATGTTGATTGGCATGACATGATGGTGGCCCTCCGTCCTTTACGATCGCTCATACCGGAATCCGAAGCTGCCTCGACACTGTTAGTGTCAATTTTTGGACACCTGCAAGGGAAAGCGACATCCTTCCTCGTGCCCTTTAATCGCTCTGCGGCGAGTCGCGATCTTGCTCGTGCATTCATTCGAATAGTGAAGGACCTCACTGCCGCCCCAGAGCTAGTACTTTTCCAATATACGTGGCAAGTGGCTATGGTTTGGAATGCGTCCTGATGTCACACCTCATTGCACTACCCAGGATTCCTAATGTTGATTTTGCGCACTTGGTTGTATCATCACCTCCATGTCCCGATTTGCTATCAGATATTATCGACCTCGGCACTTGAATTGATACCCTCGATATCAGTCGTCGTAACATGAGGCGCATGTTCAAGCCAAGCACCATCGTAACCTGGCTCAAGGTGTGTGATGAGTACACGATGTGCCACCTCACATAACGAGTCCTTAGTCGTTTGAAAGGCCACCACTCGACATCATTCAGTTTTGGGAAGATCGCGGGACAGGAAGACCCTGGCCACAGGCTCCCGACTATTTGCTCCAAGGATGTTGTGCTTCGAGTATTTCATTTGACTTCACACGCCGCATTTCCACCGCCAACCCCGGCCGCCCCCTCCGCCAACAGTGGGATTGGTTCAATGACCTGGAGCACATGGACACGGGAGGCGGGTCGGATGGGCAGCCGGACGACGAGTTTGTAACAGGTGGTGTCCTCTGGGAAGCAACTCCCAAGAGGTTCTGGAACAGGCTCCGTAAAACCCGATACAGCGACACATTTCGTAAGTCCGATACGAATTAGAAGATGCGACACACCTTGTTGATATCTCATAAGCCCGACACACCCCCTGAAATTCCTACGTACTTCCTTACTTCCAACTTGGGATCGCGATCCTCGTGATGATGGGATGAACTCTAACCTCATATGGTTTTTGTGTGCCGGCTGCCCCTCGCACACATATCTTGACATCAATGTAGAGTTCCGTTCATTGAAATTGTCTATTTCTATTGTTAAGAATGGGCGTGGGCACCAGTAATGTGGCCATATTCTGACCATTACACAGCTGTGTATTATATAGGTCTACTTCACATCTACCACCTTCTGACCGCCTCGCTCACCACCGGAGCGGCGGCATGTGTGGCACGTTTCCTTCCTTCGGCGCACCCAAACTATCACTTCCCGCCTGCCAGGCCCGTCCGCCCAGAGGCCTGTGTCCCGCCCTAGTGCATTCCTTATCTTCCTCTAAAACCCTCCTCTTAAAAATCCTCTGTAAATGGGATCCGAAGCGCACCCACACAGCCCCACACAGCCCCTCCCCAGAATACGTCCCTGTGGTTCTCTCGGTTCCCGCGGGCAACGGCGTACGCTAGTCTTGAGAGCAGCCCGAAGTCGACAATCAAGTTCTCGCGTCAAAAATGCGGGGAGGATAACCAACCAGAACTGATACTAGGACGCACTGGTCACCGAAATGGCCCCAAAATATTGGCCCAACATCCTTCAGCTTTGACTGAGCACCAGCGCGCTGGGAATTGTGGTGGGAGAGAGCAAGAAGCGGCGTCACACGGTGACACACAAATCAACCATTCCCAAACATGAGAATGTCAAGAATAGTTTGACTCTCGGAATAGATGGTGGTCGCTGAAGAGGTACTTCAAGTTGCGCCATCATGGAAAGTAAACGAGGGTCGTATCGGGCCACAACGAGCAGGGAGAGAATGAGAATGACGAGAATGAGAGAGAGTTGAGATGGAATTGTTCGTCGTCGCTTTGAGGGAAGCAGTTTTAGAGGCGTCTCTGTGCTTATGGAGGCAGGATAGATACCTGCGGGCCCGACTCTCGAACGACTGAATTGCTGTCTCGCGTAGACAAATCTCAAAATCAATACTAGCTCTTGCTTGATTCATGGAAACGATCAACCACTAAAATGTCCTTTGACTCGTATCGTGCTGTATTGTGCTGAGCCGTTTCGCCAACACTTGGCTGACAATAACCGCCTAGTCGAGTCTAGACGTCTCTTCATGACTCACGTTGTGGAAGGGGGGATGAACCGCTCGTTGCATTCCCTTTTCCCCTTTCCTGTTGTTTAGCGTACGGCACATCGGTCCTCGGACCGATCACTTATTTCGTACATACACATGTCAAATATCATCCTTCTCACACTCGAACCACCACCATCGACGCGGCCAGTGACTTGAGTGCCCCACCGTGAGCACGCCGCCAGTGAACCCGATACACCCGAGCCCGAGATTTGTCCCTTCACGAGCCCCTTTTGCTCTGCGCCCGTACTTCACGCCCACACGCCACTTCCCCCATTTCTCACCCGATTTCCATTCCACGCCTTCGTGCCATATTCGGGGCCTTTCGCCGACATTCTACTTCACCCGTACACTCTTTATCCGGCCGACCGACCCATCATCTCTTTTTACGAGCCCAGAACTCAGTTCTTCCTCAACGTACTCATAGTAGTTGAGACCCACCAGCCAGTGACGCCTCAGCAGTTCTCGACAGAACTGGTTTGTGGTGAGGGTAGCTAGTAAGAGGAATGAGTTGACCCAGTTGAGCCTTCCTGCTTACCCGCACCGTGTGCGGGTCGGGTCTCAAGCCCGTACGGGTTCCTGGATATCTACTCCGTTACTGCTGTTCATCCTGATATTCTGTCTCAATTTTCCCCAGAGGTATGACCAAATAGAATATCATCCGCTCCGTCCTGATCCCAGCGCATAGGATCACCAATCGTGCTCCTTTTCGTGTGAAACGAAGCCGTCGATGGAATCCTACCATATCTCGATGAACGCGCTCCCGGATCCAGCAGAACTGGCGAAACACGAACCCTCGGGTTGTGACTTTGCTGAGACTATTTTTGAAATACATGAGGGACATGACACAGAATTAATTCTTCTAACGGTCATACGGTCCAGAACCTAAACGGGGGCCGCACATCCGAAAGAGCTCGCAGCACCTGCCGCGATGACTTTCTTCAAATCTGTACCAGTCGCCCACATTCCAAAGCCCGCTGTGGCAACTCTGGCGATGAAGAACAGCAAGTTCGCTGCCTTGAACACGACACGCTTAGGGCCTTCAGAAAAGAATCTGTGTGCACAAAGGTGAGGAAGTGCAAACGATGGATCAGAATTTCACGCACCCTCGCTTCCATCGCGACAGATCTCTCCAGGTGTCGATGCGCTTAGGCGTAACACCAGGCATAGTGAATGCCTCATCTTCTGCCATTGCATCGAGTTGCAAACCCAGACCGAGCATTAACAAGGGAGGGAAGGTGTATGTGAACTTTATGCGGTTAGAAGATACGAAAGAAAACCACCACAACATATGTGTTACCTGGAAAATGTAGACGGCGGCAATCAGTCCCGAAAGGGCCCCGATAGCAGGGACCCCGGTTCCAATCACAAATGCAATGATCCAGTCTGTGCGAATCCGCCAATGAGTTTGTGAATGAAAAAGTAGAAATGCGCTAGATACCTTGGAGGGGAGGGATCATCGTGGACTCGAAATTCTATGATGCTAGAAGCCTGTGAAGTACTGAAGTTGATGTCTCGCTCATTATTGACCGGCGAGAAAGCCCGTAAAGTATTGAAGTTGATGTCCAGCCTCTCGTTATTGACCTGAGAGCGTACCGATGGAGTGCCTAGGCGGAAGCGAGAGGTGAAAGCCTTCATCTTTTGAGCCTAGGCGAGAAAGAAGAACGCGAAAAAGCACGCGACGAACGCCCGACGAAAGGTGGACAAGAAAGGAAAAAAGCAATTTGTTACACTGTAAGTCTGTAACGCTACTCTCGATTTCAGCAAAGGAACTTCATTTGTTCAAAATTTATGGTACAGAGTGCATTGCAGTGCGGTCTATATGAATACAAAAACATAGCTCTCCCTTGCCTCATCTCGCAAAAAAAAAAAAAAAAAAAAAAAACCGCACAAAAAACCGCCCACTCACCACCACGTATCAACAACAGCACACTCCTTCTTCCCCACATTCTCGTTGCAGTTCCACATGCACGAGCAAGCGAGTCTGTAAGCGTAACAAGTCAGCAAGTAGAGAGACGAGAGAGAGGGAGAAAAGAGAACACACCCAAGCAACGAGCTGAGATCGTGCGGCGTGATGTGGTGTGCGCCGAGTCTGTGGACACGATTAGCGTTGCATTCGATAGACAGGGCTATCTGGGGCAACGATGCATCGTTTGCCTCTGATTAGAGCCGTAGGGCGATGCATCGTTGCCTCTAATGAGAGGCCATCACGATGCATCACCTCAGAAGGCTTCCTTTTTGAGTAGTGATTACCGCGATGAATCCCGGTGGACGTTGGGCGCCCGCACATACGCACCCCGCCATGTGATGGTCCGTGCGCGAGGGCGTGTCCCGCCGTCTCGGGTTTTTGTTTACGCATGTTACATTCACATCACTCCCATCGTGATCCGTTAATGCTCTTCCTTCCTCCTCACCATACCAGCCGCCCTTCAGCTCCGGTCCCTCCGCTGGCGCTCTATCTCTCCAATTTCGTTCTTTATAGTCATATCCACACGATAAGCATGATTTTGCCCTCCAAACACGCCCAGGTTCCCTGGTAATCGTCGCCGCGCTAGTTGCCATTCTGGCGCCAAATTTCTTATAAAAGCAGTTCCTGCAGCCCCACTCCTTTGCATTCTGGCTCCCGCACTTGAACTCATTCTCTCTGTGATCTACCAATTCGACAGGTCCTCATTGCCGTTATAGGGCTTGGAATTGCCCTTACCATCTCTGATACGCTTTGCAGTTCCCAACATCCCCAAAACGCTCGTTTACTTAGCGCCTTCACAGAGCCCATGGGACATGCTTTTTCTATTGGCGACCAATATCCCCTGGCTCTGGCTACCTCGGGGCGTCCCACAAACCTGTTTCTCTGGCTGGTTGATCCCTTCTACCGGCTCCTGAAGCGCTCACTATATCGCCCACACCACGAGTCAGTGGATATATAGCCCCACCGGATATCTCATGGCTCGTGTCGCGTCCGATGGTTCTCCACTGCCGTTGCGCTCCCGCGCTCCCCTTCGCCTCCAGCAGCTGTTCTGCGCGCCGATTTGATTTTCACCCTTACAATTCTCATGGGGCACTTGATTTGCATCGTCAACTAACATCCCAGCGCTCTAGCAGCGTCTGAGTGTCTCGCGCGCGCTTTTTCCGCTTGTGCGCTTCCCGCAGCTATTCCGCGCGTGGATGTTTGCTTGATGTGTTTGTCACACGCCCGGGACATTTTCATAACATCCCCACATAGCTTTGCGTGGCTTGGGCCGCGTCAGGCACCCCCGTGCGCCTCTTTTCCCCCTCCGCGCCCTTTTTTTTGTTCCCTGGCTCCCCAGTTCCCCCTCCCTTCCAGCAGCCGTTCCCGGGCCATTGTTTACATATCATGCTTACCAGACTCATTGGCCTCTTCAGCTGAATTCCCGTATAGATCACCAGGGCGGTATCGGCATTTGCGCACCTGCTGCACCATATTTCGCTCCCTACCCGCTTCCTGCCCGCCTCCCGTGCACTGCGTGCGTGCACGATCCGCATCTCAAATGTGCATAGTACATGTGCTCTACCCTCATGCAAAGCGCCTTGTGTGCGCGGTCCGTGCGCGCTGTGTGCTCGTTCTGTGGTAGAATGGTTAGGCTCGACTCCCATATAACTCCCTTCATTCATCAGATTTTCTGTATCTATATACCCTATAACATTGATCAGCTTTTGGCCTTTCCAGACTTTGGGTGCTGAAATTCTTGGAAAGCAAAAAACCTTAGGAAAACTCGTCAGAAGGTGTGTCGGAGCTGGTGTTCGAAACATCGGCCGAATATGTTTCAATGAACCTAAAGAACTCATAGATATGTCTTCTTTGACAATACCCCAAATTTTGGTTACGGCACAAATCCGGACATCGGCGCTTGATGGGCGTCTATTGTTGTTCAAAACTCCAAACCTGCCGGTAGCTACTACCCATTGCCCTATTACTGCGCTAATATCACAAATAAGATACAAGATGTCAATTGCTTCAGAAATACTGGCCAGTTGCAAGAACTCCACCCAAAATATGAAGTTGCATGAAAGTGTCTGGAAAGCGGCCTAAATCTCAGTACAAGTTTCACTCCACCTTCCAAATGTCACTCTCTGCCAAAAGAGATTTAACTGAATCTTGTCTTCCGCTGGTGCTGGGACCATAAACCTTTGTACTACAACAATCTACTACTTCGCCTGAGTCTGTTTTTCATACTAGTGGTCCCCAGAAAATTACAGGTGGGTTCTAAAACTGCAATTGATGGATAGGCTGATATTTTACCCCCTCCCTTTTCCTCCAACTCTGAACGTGGACAGTACCTTGGGTCTAGGCGAGCTCTTGAGTGGTTTCAAAATAGTTCTGGCATGCGTATATCCCAAGGAATGCTCAAATCATTATGTGCTCGGAAAACTGACCCAATCTCACTTGCGAGGGCCTCTGCATCGTGAATTTCCTTCTCAAAACGACAGGGCTTGAAATTCTACACCTGGGGATGTTAAAGTCCCGGTTCTTAAGGTGGTGCATTCCAATACTTCTGCCTATTTTCCAATAGGCTGATATTTCACCACCCTGGTTTTCTTCAAACTTTAGTTGCAGAACACACGTTGGATGTGCGCGGGCCCTTCTGAAGTGTCAAAATTCTTATCGGGTGCCTGTGGCGCACGCAATATCGAAAATATTAGCAATAAACACAGATCCTGCTATTTTCGTCTCCTATTAGTTCCCAACCACAGGATTCTGTATCAAAAGCAAGGGGTTACCATTATTACACACTTGGCTCTCAAAGATTCCAGAGTGAGGATCCCGGAATTCCATTCAACGCGTGCTTCTTCGACAGGCTGATTTTTGACTATCTTAGAACTGTCGAATTTTTATGCAGAGACCATCGTATGTGTCATATGAGCACGCCGGTATGATTTTCGACTGTTCAATCGCGTCGTCACATCCAAGCAAGATGAGTTTTTCGGCAACTGATTTGACCGAATTATGCGGGCGGTTACTCGGTATGTGTTACCCGGCGTGACGGCCGTGACTCTTCCAGCTTCACACCACCACCACTCTTCGTGCAATCACTCTCTGCTTCGTCCCACGGCGGGCGGTCGGTTCTGGGTTTATTTTCGGGCTCCCGCGGCATCATTTTCTCTGCGTTAGCTTTCTTTTCATTGGGCAGATCTCTCGCTATCGGCATCCTACCTGCCAGATCCATGGCCTCTGGGTAGTGGGACCTTGATACTTCGTCTAATGTCATCAAATCTCGACCATGTCCCCGGAGGATCTCAATAATAATTTCTGTGGCTTTATTTTGGTCTCCTGGAGCTATGTTTTCCACTGGCCAATCCCACGCACCGCACGCATATCCGAACGCGCCCCGAGTAAGTGAATAACCGCGTCCGTGGGGAAATGTTGAGCAGAGAGGAGGTGGAAAATACGGGTCGGCTTTGGGGCATCTCTCGTACGCAATCTTCTCATTTTTCTCGATTATATAGTGGTATATCGCTGAAATGGGTCAATTTTCGATTTTCGTATCCGAGGAGGGGCCCGCGCCGCTAGAGATGACTCACCAACTCACCATGAGCATCTTTCCTCACCTACAGATCCGCTTTGGCTGTACATGGTGGGCTAGGCTGCAGGTGGTGGACCCGCACAACTACACACCTGCGCATTCCTGTCCGGTGACACGCTGTCCGTGTTGCGCCCCCACGCGCATGCACTGTGTTTGACCCGCAGAAGCTCGCGGCCGCATCCGCGCTGTCCGATATGGCACCGAGCGCTCGGAGGATGCACCCACACGTCCCACGCGCAGCACAAGGCGCCACCGTCGGCGGTTCGTCGCTGGATCGGTTCGAGATGCCAAATCCACGGCTAGTGATGCTGGTGCGGAAGCAGCAATAGTGCGCTGATGGCCCAGTATCGATTAAGCCCGCTTCGCCGGCTATGGAACGGGGATTGATTAGGTGTAACTGCAACGAGCGCGGGACGGAAGCGATGGGAAGGGGAGCGTCGAGGAAGCCTGCTGCGGGTTCCGTCATTCCGATCGGCGGCGACAGTGCACGAGTGCTGACGAGCATCGTCCGCGAATTTTTTGTTTTGGTCAAGCAGGACAGAAAGTCGATTTTATGATGTGTCATTAGCTCATTTTATTTCGATACTTTACAACATGTATCGTAATTATTGTCCTCACAATTCTCTTTTTTTTTTTCATGATTTTATTCAAGGTCTTTGAGCTCATCGTTGAGGACGACGTCCAGAGTAATTGATGGCTGTGTGCCAAATGCGGATATTGGCATCACAGCGACGACGCGAGCGAGCTCATTGTGTGTAATAGGGCTGCCCGCTGTCTGACTGCAAAAGAATAGTGTTCTAACGCGATGGATCGCCCTCTTTCTAACGAGAGCCAACGATGGATCGCCGTAACTCTCTGATGAGAAGGGGCGATCCATCGTTGGCCCAGAATCTGGTGCGATAGAAGGGGAGGAATGTAAACGGGAGAGGGATGGAGATAAGAGGGAGCGGAGGGATGGAGGAAAGTGGAGGTACACAGATGCGTGCGTAGGGGTATGCGGATACCCAGGGGGGGATAGAGATGGACACGCAGCTTTGCACAATAATGGGAAAATGGCGTATGGGAGCCGGGAGTGATGCACAACGCAATGAACGAGAGGGTCCAAGCCAAGACACTCACCTACGCAACAACTTGACCGCCGTCAGCGCGCTGTAGAGCTGCCTCACCTTGTGCTTCGCAACCTAGCTAGGCGAGCTTGTCAATATCATCACTTTGATTTGTGAAAACAAAGAACGCACCTACGCAACAACTTAACCGCCGTCAGCGTGCTGTAGAGCTGCCTCACCTTGTGCTTCCCAACCTAGCTAGGCGAGCTTGTCAATATCATCACTTTGATTTGTGAAAACAAAGAACGCACCGTCTCCCAGTACCACGCCGGACTCGGATACACAGACGTGCTCTCGAACATGAATGCCAAACGAGGTCACGGCGAGGCAAGTTCGGCGCACCTAGAGATAACCCTACTCCTTGTGAGGACCATCAGCGCGGGCTCGAAGGAAGAGACGCCGCCCACAGCCTGTCTTGGGGCAGCAGAAACTTGAAGTACTGTCGTCGAGACGCGGCGTGCGTAGGCCATGACATTCATAAGCCGGCACCGGACTGTCCTCATTGACGAAGTTGCTGTAGATAGCAGCGTGCTGAGGCTACCCAACTCCACTGTGGCCGAGACCCCCTCAGGCAAGCTCGTCGCTCAGATGGACTCTGGCACACCCGGCGCTGAGCTTCCCGTCAAGCTTTCGACGCGATCTATAGGGCGGAGATAATGCAGGAGTCATGGTTAATTCCTTGCAACTCCACCAGCATACTCAGTGTGACGATTGGGTGAGTGGGTCTTATTTGGGTGAATACAACTGATACACACGTCTCTGGCAGCGGCCAGAAATTCCCAATTCACCCTCTTGATTTGTCGACAGTGCACAAGAATGCGAGCAACGACACTGTCTGTATCTCCCCGATGCAATTCCAGCGACACAATGCTGATTTTGACGCTGTTTCTGGGACCAGTCCACCTTGCCAAGTTATGTTGTCGTGTTGATAACCCCATTTTTCATCTCAAACCTCGTCAGAAAAAGCTCCTTTGCTTTTCTTCAAGATCCGCCATTTTATTCTTCATGTTACTTCTCCAGCTGAAAGTAGATCTTGACCTCAACCTCGTTGGCCCAGCCACTCTCGAGACCTATCACCTTCCAGGCGGTCTCAATATCGACCTCAAGAACGTGTGTATCGGCCTTGTTAACTGTCACAGTATGCGGCGGTATAGGTTGGCCCTGAATGGTAACCATGAAGTCTCCTTCGATGGACAGATCAGGAAGAACTGAGATGTAGATGCCTAGACAAACCGTCAGAGAGGGTAAAAAAAAAAAAACTATGCAATCGCGAAAGCACCATACCCAAAACCCCGAGGGCCTTGACTACCGTGTCCGTAAACAGGCGGCCGTTCTCTAAAAGAGTGAAACTGCTATTCAGCAAGGCGGCGCAGCCGGTCATCTTCCCGACGAGGCCGAGGTTGGCCAGGAAGACTCGACCTCTGGTATCGCTGTGGAAGATCGACAAGGGGAAGGCGGTGAGTATGTCATAGCCCCGGACATCAAGCGATATGGCGAGGAGCGAGGCAGGTGAGGTAGGGTGGAGCGGCGGAGTGATCATTCCGGTATTATGTGAACGCACGATGTACTGCATCGAGGGGAGCACGCCCGAAAAACGGGCCAGCGAGAGTAGGTCTGTCAGCGGGCGCGCCGAAATGTTGAAAATGCCCATGATCGAAGTTCCGGTTACCGCATGTCCTAGAGTGCACCTGGGGTGAGAACTTGCTAGAAGAGACTGCTCAGGCGTGCCGGGGGATACGTACCATGGTAAGAGGTGACCTTGAGCAACGCATCTTCGTCATAGCCGACATACTGGTCCAACGCTCTACCGAGGACATTCGGCCTGAAGATGATCGTCTTGCCGTGCGGCGTCATCCCGGTCATCTGATTGATGAGATCTATGTTATGCTCGCCCGGCACGTCCGTGATGTAGATGGGACCGCCGCTGACGCAGCGGGCAGCGGCATGGAAGCCCGAGTAGTCGTGGACCGTCTGGAACATATCCCAGTCGGGGAGGATATTGAGGTGCTGGGTAAGTAGGCTGTTGAAGCTGTTCGCGAAGATGTGCCAGGGATGCGAAGCAGGTATCTTGGGGAAGAAATCGTCCGAGTTTCGCACCAGGATGGCGGGCCGGTTGCGCGGAAGCTGCGAGTAAAACAGGATCTGCGGCACTTGGGACATGCAGGAGATAACCTTGACGCTGAAGTGCCGCAGCGACGCGATCGTCCAGGCGTCCAGATAGGCGTTAATCATCTCCCGTCGGACCCGCGCACTGACCCATGTATCAATCATGAACTGGGCGTCCGTCTTGACCCCGTCGATGCCGCAAGACGACAGGAAACCATAGAAGTCGTTGTAGAACTTGTCCACGTCTTCCTTGGCCACGACGGTCATTTTACCGTTGAGCGGAAGGTTCCGACTCAGGGCATCTTCGCGCACGACCTCGACCGTTTTGTACGTCTTGGCGATCTTACCGTCCGGAGAGAGACCGGCCCAGTAGCCCAGGAGAGCATGCCATACCGCAACGTGTTCGATGTTCTTGTGCTTCGACCGGATTTCCGAGACGGTGGCCTTGAGCCCCCGAGGGAACGCCTTGGGCTCCGCTTCGAAGTCGTTCCAGCCGCGCTGGAACTGGCCATCGCCCCTGTAGTCTATGTTCTGCCAGTTGTCATCAATGATCAAGCTGACTATCTTGATGTTGTGCTCGGCTAGGGTATCAACGGCTTTGATGACCTTCTCGTCCGTCAGTCTCTGGCCAAGGGCGTTCCAGGTGCCTGCGTGGAGTGAGCCTGCCGTGTTCCTCGCCACGGGGAACGGGGACGCCGCAACTTACAGAAGCCCAGGCCGTCGTACCAGTTCTCGTACCACTCCGGCTTGACATGGTCCGCAAGCGTAGCCAGCTCCGCCTCATACTCGCTCGTCGACTTCTTTGTCGTCATGACAAGATTGCGGGCATAGTACATGGCAGCCGCGTTGGCGCCTTCGAAGTTGTCCCCGACAGCCACGAGAACAGTCCCCGCCGACGGGGTTGTGTTGTCATTTCGGACCTAGCCTCGGCTTAGCAAGACGTCTGCGTGGCAGGCGACTTTTTACGAAACTCACATGGAGCATCACACGCCCCGATCCGTCGCTGCGAAACAGCATCATGGTATCGTTCAAGCCGCTGATTCCAATCATGACCATGTGCTGGCCCTGGGGCGAAAGAAAGGCGCACAGGATGCCGTCTTTGTCCAGCCCAAACGTAGACTTGCCGTGTCGTGGTGCAAGCCATGGTGCCCATAACCGGACCAGAGAGAACCATCGGAGAAACCCACCCCAGGGGATCCCGAGGGGAAGGTCGGCTGTCCCAGACGTATCGTTCTCCGCGCCATCGACGGGAACTTCCATGGACCAAAGCCGGGTCCCGGGGCTCTGGCTCACCTGAGGCTTCCACTTGATGTCGGGGTTCAAGCCCTGGATCAGATCTGCGAGGTTGTCTGACGTCTGCTTCAAAACCGGTGCACCATCGACGATAACCACCCCGTCGCTCATGCCCTGCTCGTCCCGTATCCATCTCCACTCATGGTCGGGCCGCTGGCGGAACTTGATGGTGAAGGCAAGGAACGACTGGACCGTGACATGGGCCGTGAAGTACAGCTTTGCGAGGTGGTCACCGGCCGGCTGCAACAACAGCGGCTCTTCCCCTCGTCCGGTCGGACCAAAGGCGCTCTCAACCCACTCTCCATCACCCCCCTGGGGGTCGGAATGCCAGAGAGCAAGCTGCCACGGCTCCCTCTCGAGGCTCTTCGGGACCTCTAGCATCGCGTCGAACTTCACATCTGCGTTCTTGAGCTGGGAGACCTGGCTCATCGGGGGATGAGCGGCAATGTAGGCCATCTTGTCTTCAGGTACGGGCTCCTAAGCGGGATTCTGTTTGGGGAGGAAGAGGGCTTGGAAGACAGCCCTCCTCTGGAGGGACGCGCTCCACTATGGGTAGGCAGGAAGGAGTAGGAAAGAGGGGGGATTTTACGTAAGGCACCCAAGACTGGGCAAGGTACATAGACTAGGCGGACAGGCACAACACGCCGGCCCTTCGGTCTCGGTAGCACCTAGGTACCCGGACCGACGAAGAAGCTTGGAATGACGGTAGAGCTCCCACGCCGGGAAGTTGGATAACCCGCAGGTACTTACCATGTACTCACGTCGGACTGCTCAAATGCAGACAAGTGAGGCAGAAATGAATTCAAGTCTAGTTGCGGAATATGACGAACTGGTGGTTGATCGCGCAAGTGAATGTCGATGAGGGCAGTAGGGTCGCAAAGGATGCAGACATGGCGTGGGAGGATTGAGGCGGTACGCCTGCGGCCGAAATGAAGAATGAGAGGACGGGTAAGCAGTAATATAACGAGAGGTACAAAAGTATATGCACCCGGTGAGATCAGAACTTTAACTTCTCCGGCTCCTTCTCAACTCGGGTGGTAGGTTTGACCAAATCGGGATGAGCAAGAATTCACCTTTTGCGAGTGAAAGATACTAAAGGATACCTCAGAATAAATCAACGAACGGTCGTGCGGTAAATTTGATGAGGAGAAAGGCAATATACCAGCAAAGATGGACTTTGCGATGAACAGCGCGCGCTATGTCCGGGCGGCGTGAAGACGAAATGCGCACCTGCAATCATGAACGGGACAGGTAGAATGAATGCATATGAAACGAGGCTGTTGTCAATGCGGGCATGCAGTGGGCTAAGAGCCAGGGAGATGATAATGAGATGATCCATAGAGACAGATTGGAGAGGGAAAAATCACGGAGAAAAGCAGAATGTGCAGGCGCCCCTAGTAGTGCAGCGCTCGTCACGTAGCCATGCCAGCGCTCGGCTACACGATGCAGAAATCATACTGGCTGGTGGTCTACCAAGGGGATGGAGACCGGAGAAGTCGCCAGGAGACCCGATGACGCAGATACGAGAGAGGGAGAGCGAGGAAGCGAGGTAGATCGGAGCCGGCGGACAGACTCGAAGGAAAGGCAGCGAAGGGTGATGGTGAACGGCGCATTCGAATTCGTCGCGTTCGAGTTGAGAGCAGAAAATAGTGATGTATTGATGCGAAGGACGGTGCAAGGGGGTCCAAGGATAAGAGAAAAAGATATCACCTACAAAAGTTTTTTTTCGAGGGTCGGCCGACCCCTCCCCCCCTCCCCCCGTGGGAAATTGCCTTATTTAGGCACCAAATCAGCCGATCTCCACGATTTTTCGACGCAGGTGCCCTCAGGGCACCTGTTGGTATATATTCCGTGGGTCAGACATGGAAAAAGTGCGATGTAGAAGAAGAAAAAAGTTGTTCAAGTCACGCCACTGAACAGCACACGTGCTAAATTACTTAATTCGGAATGGCTGTCCATGTCGTAATGGCTGTCCATGTCGTAATGGCTGTTATCAGGCCTGATATAGGAATAATCTTTTGCTCTCGGGTTTAACTTACGGTTCATTTGACGCTTCGGGACCAGGATATTCGTGTTCAGCAGGTAAAAATGCACCAAATGCGACATGGTGTCAAAATACCGGAGAATTGGACCCCCTTGGGACGGTGCACCTGTGAGCGTGCGGAATTTTAAAAAGAGTGCAGTGACTTGTGACAACGTATTGATGCGTGATGGCCGGACCCTTCTCTCGCTTTGACAACGATGACCATTGACACCCCGCCACGAACCCCCAGAAGAGCTCTACATCCGTTCCCTGCGATCCGCAAAAGCTTCTGTCCAGTATCCTCCCTTCAAGTTACCTGAACTGAAATCTTCCTGTCTACATGCATCCACTATCTCTCTTATCGCTACTGCCTGCTTTTCATGCAGACGGGCAGAGACGGGCGGTGGTCACTCTTCAGGGCTTTCTCGCAGGTTCTAACGGGTGGAGATTGAGGGGTTCTGGTCAGGATACAACGTGAGCTATTCCCTATTTTGTCCACAATCTCCATCTCCATCTCCGCTGTCTCTCGACACCATATCCCTCTCCAATTCAAAACTTCCATCTCTTTCGAGCATCCTCGATTGGCCCGTGCTATTGAAAGCTTACGCTGTTTTTCTGTGAATTGGTTCTCGCTCGGGTAATTAATATCCCAGTTTTCGAACCACTCACGTATTTGTGTTGCATCCTTTTCGGTCATCGAAGACCTGTCGGGGCTTTTGACAGCCACCTTTCCGAATGTGCCTGTGTTGCATCGTCTTCTGAATTCCGAACCCCCCCCCCATTTTTCTCCATCGAAAGTCAGAACTTCGTGCGTTCATGTCGCAATCGATTTGATCATCAAGGAGGCTGTTTTTAATCCCTCGCTCTGAAGATACTCCTGGGCTATCGAAAACTCTTTTGCCTGTATCGCATTTTTTGCGGGTTTTCTGAACCTTATTTCCTTGGCTTATTGAAAGCCAGAACTTGGTGCGCTCATGTCGCAATTGACTTTGGTCATCAGTATTCCCACACCTGCTAACAAAAGCCGCGCTTCACATTTCCTTCGTCCGTTCCCTTGCGTGTTATTGAGAACCCTCACCGTGCAATCGGTTAGGCTTCTTCTATGCCTTGTTCCGCACAGTGAACTTTCCCGAAACTCTGCAGGATGGAGCATGATGCCGATGCTGACACAAGAGGTGAGTCTTTGTCTACTTGTATTCCCTCATCTCCACACCTTCCTTCGATGTCCAAATCGGTACGTCCTATCCCTCACGCTAATATCGGGTCATCGACTAGATCAAGCTCTTGGATGCATCGTAGATTTTGTTTTGGGTTATCAAAGAGCTCTAGCCATTGGCGGTCAAGACATTGACACTCATTCTGAACCTCAGAATGGTGCGGCAAAGGACAGTATAAAAGTGGCCCGCATGCGCTCAATCTTGAGCAAGCAGGTACATACCAACCCCCTCCGACCCACCCTCCAAATGTGAACCCATTCCGCCGAAAATTTGCCTGGTGCTATCCCGTTGAGGGCCAGACTCTCTGACCGTTTATATAATGTAAAAAATTTCAGCAAGCTCGGGTTGAGAAAGGGAGTTCAATTGCAGATTGTGCCATCGAGCACTGTACTACACTGGTCAGTTCATCTACGGCTTCTTAGCTGATACGATCTAAAATTCCCTGGCCTGCAGGTCTTGGACGCTCCTGCGCAGTCGAAGTTGATGAGGTAACTAACAGGAAGGATGTGCACTGATTTCGATGATGCTTAAAAATGAAGCATACAGCTGAATTCTCTCGGTTTGACAGATCTTCTCTACGTGAGAACAGCAATTGAAATGGTGCCGCAAAAAAACCCACGTCAGCAAGGCCGTGAGAAACCTCCCACAAAAAAGCTCCCATAAGTTCGACGGCATAAGTTCGAGCCGAAGAGCAGAGAGCAAAAAGGGGTTGGCTTGACGGAGACAAGACGAGATAGATCACAATGAATGGGGGACAGAACTTAAGAGAACACGATTGCGAATGTTCTTGCCATGTACAACAAAGTTGCGGAGCCCGCGCTTCTGAGTCCCGTTGTAGCAACCATCGACAGATGCCATCCCGAGGTTACTAAACCTTCTCGATTGGGCGGCTGTATCATCCTTTTCTTCCCTTGCACTTCCTTATAATACTCTCCCTTATGACCTTGCAACCCACAAGCAGCCTGAGCCGGCACTCGGAGCACGTACGATCAAATTCAACCTCAACGCTCCTGCAAAACGACAAAGGGATACAATCGGCTGAGCTTTTAGGTGCTGAGAAGTCAAATTATCTAAACTTTTTTCTCGGCTCATATCTCACAGCGGGGCCTACACTGAAGAGGGATAGCCCCAGTGATGACCGCCTTAGGTTCCTGGGCTTTGCATTGCATCTCGTTCTTGTCCTGGTGCATCTCGCGTTACTGGTTACATGGCATGTGCATGCAGAGCACAATATCATATTCGCCGTTCGGTTACAAGGCATTGTATCTTTCTCGGTTACTGTATTGGCGACCGCCGTTGGAACTGTGGGTCTTTTGCCGAAAAAAGATATTGCTTCGCTGAATGACGCTGTTTTTCAGCTTTATCTGTCGCTTCTGGTTTACATCACACAGAAATTTGCGCTGCAGCGTATTTTACGGTTCGGGCGAACGTTGACCGCCGCCCATGATAACGCGACGGCGTGGAGTGGGCTTGGGTCAGGTCTCGAAACCCTTTTTGACCAAATTGCCGTGCCGTCTTCAGCTATCAGCATTCTTCTCATTGTCGGGTACCTCTTGAATATCTCCGTTCTACACGTAACCATTCCGGCCCTTTTCTCGGTTCAAACCTTCAACATATCCAGTCCAACGCCAGTAAATACGCAAGGACTTCCCCAGTCAACCTCTAAATTAGACGGAGACGGGTGAGCGAGTCAGGTTCAACTGTGACAAGTTTCGCTGAACTCTATTCGACACGCCAAGCTGTGTCGCATTCACAGGTGTACTCCAATTTTTGCCGTTCACAAATCAGGCTCCTACCCTCGGACTAGTGAACGGCAGTCTTTATGAGGTGCTGAATGTCAATGACGGACAAGGCTCTGTGTCTGTCCCTGGGGTTGGCTTCAACATCACTTGCGGCTCCCTCGCAGCCACCAATACACGGGTGATGAATGTGACCAGCAACTCTTCTGAACCCGGGCTCAGGTTTGACACATTAAATTGGGAAATAAACCTCAATATACCTCCATCCACGTCCTGGTCTTTTCAACTGCTCGATACAGGTTCCAGATATTTTTCATGTACTGGCACACAGATGCTGATTCCGCTTGCAGCACCGAACATAACTCGATTCGTCTACGATGTATCTTCCCTGTCAGGGGAAGATTACATTGTTTTGTACAGCACAACACCTGTCGTCGATTCAAACGGAGCTGTAGGAACTGGTACTACACTGAATCCCCCAATGGCAAACGTCTCGGAATTGTATTTTTTGCAGTGTTTCAAGACCAGGGTTCCGCAGACGAGTCAAGTCGACTGTCGTTCACGAGAAAGTGTTTCTCTTGCACCAGATATTCGTAAAGAATGGGCGGTTTGGCGCCAGGAAAATTCTTCGTCTGTGGCACAGAATTCGACGGAGTCTGATCCCGACATGACAAAGGGAAATTGTGTGAGCTGCTTATCTTTATGTATAGGTATTGAATTCGTTGACCTCACGCTCAGTGGTCCACACTGCTCGACATGTACTCTTCGGAGACCAGTCCCATATCGTCAAACATCCCGTATAGCTTGGACCTATTGCGGGACATAGCCGACCCTGCTTTCCTTTCACTCGCGGATGTGCAAGTGAAATCAGGTCTTCGCTTCACAATGCTGATTATTCCGAATCCATAGGTATCTAATGGATCAACTGGGCCTATATCTTACATTTGAAGCGACCCCCCAAGAGAAGTCAACACCAATTGCACTATACGACATTGAGAATGCACTGTCCTCTCTTGTGGCCTCAATCTTTTGGACTGGTATGTAAACAGGTTAGACGTATGCGAACTGCTGAATCAAGGCAACTTAGTTGGACATATCCACTCGGGAAGGTTCGAACAAATATTCGACCATTCAGTCGTTCAGTTACCAGAAGTACTATTCCATGATTCCGATGCAACAGATCAACTCACAGTTTTAACCACCGGAAGCGTCATTGTAGACGTACCCATTCCTGCCTCTCGTCTAGATGTACGTCTCTTTCCCTCATTTATGCCACGAATAAACTATCTCACCGCACATTGCAGCTGAGCATCCTTGCAGTAACAATTCATACCTTCCCCTGTTCGACAGCCTACTCACAAGAGTCGCAGATCGCGTTCGGCTTCGCAGCCTCGATTTGCCTGTTCCTGCTCGCACTGCCCCATTTGCATCCCGGTTCAACAGTGGGAATGGAAACTTTGGTCGACGGCACGGGAATTCTCCACATCATTTGGCTTTTGCGAAAGCATCCCGAGGTCGAAGAGCTCTTCCCCGACATCGGAGAACCTACGAAACAGAATCTACGCGCAGCAGGGATGGTTGGCATGGGCGTAGGCATGCGCGATTCAGAAGAGAACACCACAAAGTGAGCATCATGAACAGGGTCTCACGGGAGGACCCACGAGCACACCTACCCATTTGCCTCTCTGTACCGTGGTACGGAAAGATGGTTATGCTGCTTGTGGCGATGGTACCGAGGTTTTTTAAAATTCGATAAGGTATTAGTACAAAGGTGTTTGAAGTGCTTCCGATACATTTTGGAGCGCTTTAGGCTTAGACCGATATCGATGTCTTTAAAGGCAGATGGCTATGTGACCGAGGTTTTCAGAAACCCTATTCCGCATTCACAATGATATATCGCACAAGGACCGATGATTATGCCTTTGGAGGTTGGATCCGGCCGATTCATTTTATTTTCCCACGCTTTCTGAGACTGCAGAAAACGACTTTTTGATGCTGTGGTCATTTTCAATTTTCTTGGGACAAGATTTTTCCAAAATTTTTTCAGGACTTTGGGATCCAACCTCCAAGGCATAATCATCGGTCCTATTATACAGGGCAACAGAACTACAACCATTCGTATGCTTCATATATCAATCACTCCGCTTCACATCGGTGCTCCTACAGTTACGGCAAAAAAACTTGTCAACAAACTTGTCCCAGGCTGTTCCAAGTTTGTTGACAAGTTTTTTTGCTGTAACTGTACCTAGGGCGTGTTCAGTCAATTATCCATAAATTTATGCCTTTGATTGAGAGTGATCATCTATGCTCTGGGAGGGCTTGGATGTTTCCTTGTGGCCCAAATTTATTTAGCATGCATGTCTCATGAGTCAGGCCGCTCTATAGGGGGCGGATGTCGTCAAAGGAATCATTCTTCTGTATAACCGGAATGGAGCTACACATAATTGGTAGCAGGGCTTGGAAGAAGACCTATATATACATTGTACACAGTAAATTCGCTTACCTGGTCTTTCGCCCCAAGCTCGCCTTTATGCTCTCATCTTCATTCATTAAACTCACCAACTTTTTCAGATCAGACTTTCTTGTGGTGGAGCTTTAAATATCCCTTGACATGGTCCGCAAATCCAGAGGCAAACTTGTTCGGATCCATGTCCACATAAACCATATCTCTCACCAATTATACAAACCCTCTGAATATGACTTGACTGAGAGTATTTTTGAAATACGTGAGAGGGACATGATATCAGAAAATTGATTCGTCTAACGGTCATACGGTCCAGAACCTAAACGGGGGCCGCACATCCGAAAGAGCTCGCAGCACCTGCCGCGATGACTTCCTTCAAATCTGTACCAGTCGCCCACATTCCAAGGCCCGCTGTGGCAACTCCGGCGATGAAGAACAGCAAGTTCGCTGCCTTGAAAACGACCCGCTTGAGGCCTCCAGAAAAGAATCTGTGTGCACGAAGATGAGGAAGTGCAAACGGTGGATCAGAATTTCACGCACCCTCGCTTCCATCGCGACAGATCTCTCCAGGTGTCGATACGCTTAGGCGTAACACCAGGCGTAGTGAATGCCTCATCTTCTGCCATCGCATCGAGTTGCATATCCAGACCGAGCATTAACAAGGGAGGGAAGGTGTATGTGAACTTTATGCGGTTAGAAGATGCGCAGGAACACCACCACAAAATATGTGTTACCTGGAAAATGCAGACGGCGGCAATCAGTCCCGAAAGGGCCCCGATAGCGGGGACCCCGGTTCCAATCACAAACGCAATGGCCCAGTCTGTGCGAACCCGACAATAAGTTTGTAAATGAAAAAGTGGAAATGCCGAGTTGTACACGCACAGACAGGAATCAAAACTGTCCAAATGATACGGCCCTTGACCGACATGAACGCAGGACCGCCGAAGAGGCCTTCGATGATGTTGATGTAGAAAATCTTGAAGCCGATGTTGCCTATGAAGGAGCGCGAGGAGTGAGATGGATTTTAAACTTGGTCGGGGATACAACTGACCGTAGAGACCAGCAGCGATCGCACCGGTGATCATCGCGAGCGAATTACCGACGCTTTGCCAGGCGTATTTGGAGACTCTGGGAACGACAGAGAGCTTAGTTATGAACAAAAGCAGAAAACACATTCGGCATACCCTTGGTATGCGAGCGCGAGGGTATCTGGCCAGCTATTAGAGTACGACCACCCACACGCAAAAGAAACACATACATTGGCCTTGGAAGCAATAGACAAAGATTCCGTACATCAGGTAGCAGGAGAAGATCAAGAGTTGGGCAATGGCCATTCCCTTGATGAAATCGCGGGGACGTCTCATTTCAGCCATCATTTCGGGGAAGATCATGGCACCGCCGTATGCAAAGACCATGTTGAACACTCCGTTGACCTGGCAGCGCGGCTGAGAACGACATGTGCGAAGAGTAGACTTCCGACCGACCGACCTGGGCAAACACAGGGATGGGATTGATGCTGAGTACTTGGATCGGCCCGGTGTACGATACAGCTGTTCCGAAGGATGCAGCAGACTGGGCCTGTATCGAGTTTTATTGAGCGCTATCATAGTGGTGCGAAGGATATTGTCATTACCGCAGCGAAATTAGGCGGCGAGTTTGCGACGAAGCCCATGGAGGTCTGCGAAGCAAGATCAGGTTCTGAGGGCGATCGACCGGCATCCGACTCACGAAAATAATGAGCAAGTTGACTGTGAACCGGTATTAGCATTTTTCATAGAGGAAGTGAATGGCGGAAGACGAACGCCAGACACTCGCGTTGGCCACGATCGAAAACTATCGTAACGCGTGAGCAGTTGAGGATGGTGATGTACCATGAAGAACCTACGTTTTGCAGGGAACGGACTTGACCGAGAATCATGCCAAACATTGCCCAAATCAAAATGCAGACACTGAACAACAGTCCTTTAAGTGCGACGACGGTTCGGATGGAGGGCGAACTGACGTGAAACAAATACTGTGACCGCCACCAACGACCAGCTGTGACAAACTTTGACCGTTGGACTGGGGGACAAAAAGGATTATTCGGGGGTCTAGAAAGGAGAGAATGGTGGCGTGGTACCAGGCACTGCGATTCTAGGTCAGATTTGCAATAACAGGAGTTGAAACAAGACATACAATGATTCCGACGTTGATTATGAGCTCTGTGTCGTAAGTCAGTACAAGATGAGAATGTATATGAACCCGAGAGAACGCACGGATGGTCTGAAGAAGCGAGGCGAAGTGTCTCGCGGCCGGGCCAAAGATCACATAGCCCAAATCTCCATATGTTTTGATCGGGAATCGAACAGAGTCTAGGCGGCAGAAGATCTTGCAGAGCATGATTCCGGAAAGAAGCGCGAAAGCCCCGAATAAGATATAGAGCAGGATCCCAGGGGTAAGCCCAATGCTGGCGATGGCGAATGGCGCATTGAACGCTGGTGGAAGTCAGTGAGAATGAAAACATACATGATGCGGGGTTTCCTCACGGCCTAAAATATCGCATGTCACAAGATAGAATACTGTCGCCCATCCGGCCTGGAAGCGCGATATGTGAGTGCAGAGCTGGGAAGAATAACATGCGCTTACCTGGCGAAGTGCACGGCGAGCGTTCAAAAGCTCGACGTCGTGCTCAGACATTCCACGCAGATCGTCTGTCGATTCATTTGCTTCGTGAACCGTGACGTCCGCGCCATGCTCCTTTTCCTTCCCAAATTTGGCAAAGACGACACCGAACCCTTTGCTGTGGACCACGCTATGGATTTAAAAAAGCCAGCGTCCGAGGGTCAGTCAGCGCCGATCGCAAAAAAAAGGCTCACGTTGAATCTTCTGCCTCGACTTGGCGGCGAAGGGCGGCCCAGTGGACGTATTCAGCGAACGAGGTCGGCTTTCCATCACCGCCCTCGGGGGCTGCCAGGGAAAGCTCGAGGTTAGAACTAAATATAAGATTGGAGCCGGGCGTGGCGTACGTCCTGGCTGGGCGACATGATCATGATAGTCCTTCTCGGACATTTTGATATCACTGGCGTTAGCGACACCGGAAAGACCGCTGGTGTCCATGGTCGTCCAAGGGGGCTGGGGAGAAGTGACGGAGCGATGATAGAGCGAAACCCCGCCTTTATGATAGGCACCACATTGATTCCCAGGTCTATCTTTGAGTCTGGGTACCTGTATCTATAGTGGACGCACCGGACCATACGAGAGCGCGAGGAGCCGGTTCTATTTTATTGAGTCTGGGCACACGACTTCAACAGCCTCGGGACTAGTATGGTTATCTTTTCACAGGACTGTGGTTAAAGGATTGCCTGACGGTTAGACTATTTAGCAACTCCCAATCGCAAAGGAAGAAAGAAAAACATCCACGTCAACACTGAGATGGTACGCACCACACATGGGGGGTCCGAAATTCACAGCAGGAGAACAATTAGGCATGTAACAACCTCGCTGAGCCAGAGTATGTGAATCCACCGATGAATACATACGAAACCGCGGCGTTCCGGTAATTCTCGATCACGAAGTACAGTCCGGAGGAGCTGAGGCGGTGTGCTGAGGTTCAGTCCCCGTGGGGCAAGTGAAGAAGGAGCTAGCGGAGAAGAGGCCAGCCCAGCATGGAAAATGGTCAGAAGGCAATATCGAAGGGCTGGGACGGCTCACATGGACTAGCATCCCTTCCATGTTGCTCCGCCACGTCTCGGCTAGTGCCCTATCTTATTTCTCCGCTGCAGAAATGTAGACCACCCACTATAAGCTTCATCGTCCCAAGATCAAAGCCAGCTAATGCAATAGAAGAGGCTTCGTGGGGAACCTTCACAATTCTGACCAGACATGCTTGGTGCGTTCACGTTCGTGATATGAAGAAAGGTCGCGGCAAAAGAACAGTCGTGGTGGGAAGAAGCGTCAGCATGTCAAGCGTGAGAATTTCGGCCCCGTGACCTCAACGCTGATGGCAACGCTCGTCTCCTCCCACCACCAACGTCCGTCCACCCGTCCGTCCACCTCTTCTCCTCGCCGCGTCTTTCTGGCCTGGCCCGTATCTCGCCCGCACCTGCTCGCATTTGCCTCCCACGCCACTCGCCGCACGCCAGGTTTGTCGAACTTATGTCTCGCAGCAAATTCCTATCCACACGCCGGTTACGGCCCACCTCAGTTAGTTATCGTCCTCAGGAGCTTAAATACTCGTGGTACATCCTCCTTAGTCAATCCACATCCATGCGAAGGCGTCTGTGCGCCGAGGAGGCGGAGACGGCAACGGGGCCTTTGGTCGTGAAGAACACGGGCGCGCCGTGCTCCTGATAGAGTAGTAATCGTAGGTCAATCTCTCACTCTCTATTCGCTGATCTTAGAGTGAGATTTAGCTCTCCCATCTACCCCTTCTTTACTCGTACGCGTTACAGTCAATTACAGACATGAGCACCCCGTTCGCCATCGTCCCCCTCCGGCTCTTGCGCGTCTCCTGCATCCTCCACACATCTCCGTCGCGCGGCCGCGTCTGCACAAGCGCGGAACATTACCCATGCCTTTGATTTCAGGCTCATCCACGCTGAGACCCTGCCCGCGCGGCGCGGCGCCATCGACGGCCGTATCTCCTCCACGCTGTTTGAACTTTCCCTCTCCGTCATCCGCCCGCTCTCCCCTCCGCCCTCGGCTGTGTCGTGCATCCGCGCGTCTAAACGCGCCTGAGACGCAGCCTCACCGTCGACCCGCGATCTCCGCAGATGTCACCTCCAGCATTTTGTCGTCGCCCTCTATCGCGCACGCCGCTTCGCGCTGCACGTATACACCACGCCCTCGACATGTGCATCCCCCTCCCGCGCTGCCCGTGCGCCTCGCCTCCCACTGCATACTCGCATCGCTCGCCTCTGCTGGTCAGCGCCGAGGCACGGAGGCGCGTCCGTGTGGCCGTGCGCTGCTTGTCGCATTCGCCGCGGCCGGAGTGAGGGCGATTATACCTCGCTATCGAATTTGCCTGATCCTTTTTCATTACCATCTACTCCCTCCCCCGGTCTTCAGTCGCTTACAAAGAATTATATTCTTACATGTACTTTGTTCTTCTTCGAATCATATTCCATTCTTTTCGTTCTTTGTCTTATTCGCATGGTCAGCAAGAAACCCTCACACTCCACGCGCCACGCGATGGAGATCCGCTCAAAGTTGTCATTGTCTTCAACCGCAGCTGCGAGGGTAGCCAAGCCCTCGTGCGTTCTTATATTCCATTGCTGCACTGACCTTTCACTTACCCAAAGAAATCGCATCTATAAGGCCTAAAAACGCTCATATTTTGGAATGTGGTGCCACATTCTAGGATTAGAAAGTTCCAGGATTATATTCCTAGGCACGGTTGATACGAGGTTTGGTTGAACATTTGTGATACTTTTGAGCCCATTTTAAGCTTATTTGTACCTTCAGAATATATTCATATCCACCTCCAGAATATGGATACGACATGAAACGATACAGATATGATACGACTTTTACCGTATCGTATTCTCATTTGGCCAGCACTAGTTGCTCAACAAACCACGGCCACTACGTCTCTTTTGACTGCTCATTCGGCATTGAAGAGCCATACGTAGGCTGTGGGCGACCGTTAAGCTCAAAGACGTAGTCTGGACCTCTGCTAACGTATCCTAGAGCATCATATAACTTGAAGTTTACGGGACGAAGATGATTGTTTATTGCAATAATCCCAAGAACATGACATCATATTGCTGCATGCATAATACTCAACTAGACGGATGCATTCCTTCAAAGACTCAGGTCAAGCAGTCGCGCTGTGCGTGCATCTCCAAACATCCCGAAATGGCCGACCCCGCTGATATAGTCGACGCGCACTGGTTTGGAGATCAAGCTCGCTCCCAGGTCAGGTAAGCAGCCCAACAGCGGCGAGGTCGCAGCCCCCCATTCCGCAACCAGTATGGCCATCTGTGCCTTTACCGATGACACCCACGCATCGTAAGGCCCTATGAAACTGTCGTACGATTTGTCGATGCCCGTCGGGTAGAACTCGTGCAGAAACTCGCATAAATTCGGAATCCACGCCTTCTCGAAGTGAAACCCAAGGCGTCGGCCAATTTGTGCGTCCGGGTCATTCGCAGCAGCCTCGTAGTTGGCCAAGATCGGGGCCGCGATGGTCGGATCGCTCTGCAGAAAATCGAGCACCAACTTGGTCCTGAAGGTCTCGTAGTCCACTGCGCTCGGGTCCCTGAACATCTCTTCGAGTGGAATGACCAAGGCGGGGCTGTGGTCAATAAAAGTCAGCTGAAGGACCTCCTCCCCGGCGTCCTCCAGCATCTTGACCATGGCGACTGCGTGAACTGCAGAGCCACAGAAGGCGGCGATTCGATAGGGACCGTGCGGCCACCTCGCACAGATTTGCTCCTTCCAAAATGCAGCCAACCCCATCAGTGAGTCCATTGGGGTCGAATCCGTGATCTGCACGCCCCAAAGTTCGCCTTCGTAGTGTGCTTGGAGGGAATAGAATACACCGATGGAACCATTTCCGGCAGGCAGAATGATGAGGGGGATGCCCGATCCGTGGCAGATCTGAACGAGTGGTTGCGCGAGCCGTTCGGCTTCCACGACCGCGAGCAAATCCGCCCAGCTCATCTCGCTCATGAGCTGCACCGCAGTCACGGTTATAAATGGCTCCAAGGCGACCGAGATCCGCGTAGCCTCCGGCAAGTCCATGCCATAGGTGCTGAGTGGTACATCGGGTGAGAAATTCTCTGGCGAAACGCCGAGGATATCGAGGAGAATACTTGTGGCTGGGCTGCTGTCGGCGAGTGAGACGGATTCACCCTGCGTGTTATCACTCTGAGTGGAGTACACCAGTTCGCTCTCCATCTCCGACCAGGTGATACCACCGAGCAGCTGCAATTGCGAGAAAGTGGCAAACGGACGCAGAATGGATACCAATCTTGCCGCGCTGATGGAGTCCAGCCCGTATGTGGTCAAAGGTTGTTCGGCGTCAAAATCAACCGCCTCCACCTCCAGGAGCTCCAATACCCGAAGGAATATCTCTTCTCGCTGTTCCTGTGGCGATTTGAAACTGACAGTGGTGTGCAGTGAACCAGGTAAGACTGTCTGGTCACCTGGCGTCCGGGAGACGTCCGGAATGTAGCGGGTGAATGGGGACTCGTCCAGCTTCCGAAGTGCGTCCTCCAGAAACACCCATAGAGCTAACATCGTCGTCTGAGTTGGATGTCTTGATCAAGTTAAATTTCTACATACCTTCCGCAGAGCAGGTCGGAATATAGTCGGCAAGGACAGAACCGGTCCGCTCCTACAATCATCTATCAGCGGAGTTATGGGTGCATACATCCTGCAAACCAACCAGATACCCCGCATCCAAAATTCCTGGTGCTATCAGCGAAAATGCATTTGGATAGCGAGACATAGCGCCGTCCAGAGCAGTACAGGCACTGCGCCCGCCCCATTAAATGAGTTTCACTCATACAAGCTAGCGATGATACACACCTCGCATAATTGGACTGCCCGGGTATTCCAATGAGGCCGCTGAACGATGAAATCGCGACCACAAAATCCAGTCTCTGGATTTCGACTAGCTCCGTAAAAATCTCAAAGACCCTCAGCTTGGAATCATATACGGCCCGGAAGGCGTCGGGAGTTTGGTTGAGAAACAAGGTGTCAGAGAGGACCATGGTCATGCAGAAACAGCCGGCGAGAGGAGCTGGTAAGGTGCGCAGGAGAGCGCTCATCTGATCAACATCAGTTGCGTCACATTTCTCGAAGCGAAGAGTCAGCTCGTCTCGGCCTTTCAAATATGCGACTTTCGCCAGCGTTATTGCATCTTTGGCCGTGTCCAGTGAGTCAATGCCCCTACGCGATGTGAGAACAAGACTCCTTGCCCCGTGCTAAGAACGTTCATTAGACCGTGTGTCTATTGAGGGGCAGATGAATTTCACCTCATATAACCACACAGCGAGGTCGACACCAAGGCCGCCTATGCCGCCAAGGAGGATATAGGTGCGATCACTACGAAACGGGGGAGCAGCTGAGTGGGTGACACGAGTATCGGTGCAGCCTGGTTCGGCATTCCCGTTCAATAAGCCCTGCCGCTTGACGGAGGACGGAGAAGAGACCGCATGCAGAACATGCGCAGCACCGTCCTCGTCAAATGATAAAACATTCTCTCCGTCACTGAATGCACCCATATGTCGAGTCAACAACGGGATTGGGTTGGAGAAGTCGAGGAAAGACTCGAAAATGGCCAGTCGGATATTCCACGACGGGATTTCCCGCTTCAGTACGGCACACAGACCGAGCGCGGCATCTGCATCTCGTCCTTGCATCGCCAGGAGATAAATGGTCGAAACGGATGTGTCGAGCTCCTTGAGTTGCCGTTGTAATTTCATTTCCTGGCCGAATGTGTACGGATAGACGTGGCGGAGGTCGTCAGAAGCAGGGGCGGCAGAAGAGAGTGGTTTCTGTGCGAGGAAGAGAAAATCGGGAGTCGGGGAAGGGTCGGCAGGATCGGGGGCTGAGAGCGGCTGGAAGATCAACTCGAATCTGCGCTCCACCGTAATCGGCCCGCCGGGCATGAACTTCTGAACTCTCAGGTTCCGAATTTCGGCAAGGGCCAAACCAGATGAATCTGTGATCAAGATATTGTATAATCGAGAATCTGCGAGCTGGTGAGCCATTTACACGCAAGGAATACCAAATTAATATTACCCGGTGTCCATTGACAGAGAGTGATGTGAGAGAACCAGTTTCCAGGCATATTCTTGCCAGCACGATAGAAGATAAAGTGCTCGATGGCAGATGGGAGATAGGTGATGTCCTTGGAATATTGCTTGGAGACGTCTGGGTGGAATGTGATGTGGATACAGGCATCCATAATTGCCGGATGCAACAAGTACGCATCCGCTCTAGAGTAGGGTAGAAACGTGAGTAGACCAGCATGATTACATTTGGTAACGCACAATTCGTCTACACGAAGGCCCTCGATCTCTGCGATCACCTCCGAAGGCCCGCCACGGCATCTCACAATTCGTTGAAAGTGTGGGCCATAGACAGCCAGCGGCTGCAGTGATGAATAGAACCCTATGGGTTGCGATTCATGAGACGGACGTGATCGACCTTTGTGATCAAACGCACCATCAGAGTCCAACATCGGTAGGCGCTTGAAAATGGCTTCAAGATCAATCGCAACCGGAGGTTCCATTGGGGTTGAAGTTTCCATAAATCCACGGGCGTGCTCGCGTTCATGGGACCCCTGTCGTGTTAACGCGTTCAATAAAAGGCCCAAATCTACTTGTAATTTCACGCACCACACCCGTCGTAATGGACCAAGCCGTCTTGAGTCTCTGGAGACTGACCTCGAGCGGCGCAGTCGCAGCCAGGGACAAAATCGACACCAACTCCACCTCTCGCAAGGAGGTTGCTCCAGATTCCAGAAGCTAAGCCTCTCGAGTCAGTCATCATCTGTCGATGCGACGATATTCGCGCACCATTTCGATGAACCCGGTTGTTGGAAAGATCGGTTCCCCTATGGAACGCGGTGATTCATGTGAGAACAGTGAGAGAGTTGTATCACGAACCATTTATAACATGCTCGGCGAGGCTTGGATGAGTGACCTTGTTCATGCGCAAATTCGCGGGCGAAAGAGGACCTCGGCCCTCCATCATGCGAATGTTGCCTTGGGAAGACAGTACTTTGGGAGATGGGATGGTACGGGGGGCGAGTGGGTGTTCGACAAGCTTCGATTTACATGCAGATGCTCCATAGAGGCCACTGAGGTCAAGGGAATTCGATCCAAGGAGCGACAGGCGACCGAGAGTAGTCAAGAACAATGTCGACTCGTTCGAGGACACGGAAGGTCTCATCTTTCCAGAAGGCCTGCGCATGGGGCACAGCACCCGGCTATCTGCGACTCCCTGCGCCAGGATGAACGATGTCAATACAGGATGGCAGCCGACCTCCAAAAAAATGGGAGATGCAGACAGCAAACCAGAAACTGCCTTGCTGAATAGGACAGGCTCCCTGCAATTGGCCCAGAAATAGCTCGGTGTGAAGGCGTCCACGAACTGATCCGCACGGCATGTGGAATATACAGGGATTTTAGGAACATGAGATCCAGGGTAGCGTGCAAATATGTTGTTCATCTTGGCCAGGTAGTTGGATTTAATGCCGTCCATGAACGAGGAGTGAGCAGGCAGCATGGTGCGAATCCGTTGCGCAAATATATTCTTCTGCTTGGCCAAGTCAACGAGCTTGTCGAGGAGAGTGGCAGTGCCTGAGATGGAGACGGAATCTGGGGCATTGAGACACGACACCTCCAGAACTCCGGTGTCGCCGGCAGTGACAGATGCGATGAGCTCCCCGGCCCGTGGGGCACTACATCCGAGGCTCACCATTCCGACCTCCTTGCTTTCTGTACATGTCATCGCTTCCCCCCGAGCGATTGCGATCTCGATAGCCATGGCCTTGGGACCAGCGCCAGACGCATACACAGCGGCAGTCTCTCCAGCCGAGTGCCCCACCACTATATCAGGAACTATGCCGACCGATTTCAATAGGTCACACAGTGCGATCTGGACCATGGCGACGGAACTGGCGGCAACGATAGTGGGCCACCCAAGGTCTGAGAGTGTAATTGTAGGCGATCTGGAGGGAGCGAATAGCCCAGTAGATTCAATGAGGGACGCTCCCGTGACGCGGCGATAGACATCATCCAGCTCGAGGATGGTATTTCGGAATACAGGATATTCCGCGAATAATTGGCGCCCCATCTCAAGATGCTGGGGGCCCTGCCCACTGAAAACATACGCCAGGCGGAAGGGTTCGCGGGGTATGATGGTCGCAGCATCAGCGGTAGGGCTTAGTGATGGTGGGATTGTGAAGAACTTGCGCCATGGAAGCTGGCGTGCGCGGCGGGAGAGCGTCACAGCGCAGTTGCGGAGAATTGTAGGATCGTCTGCAGCCAGTTCCAGGACGCCGTGCGAAATGTCATCGACTGCGCTCGAAGACAAGCCTCCAACCAAGAATAAAGTCGGGGCCGTTGTCGCGATCTCAGCCGTAGTCGGAATAGGGGTGGGAGGCGCCTGTACAACAACGTGGCCCATAGAGCCGCCGATTCCAAAACTCGAGATAGAGATGATCGATCTGCCCAACGACGAACGGCAGCCAAGTGGAATGGGTTGGACCGGCACAGTGACGTTGAAGGTTTCCCAGTTGATCGTCTTCGCTGGCTGAGAGAAATTAACCGAGGGCGGAATCATGCCATGCTCAAAAATCAAACAGGCCTTGACGAGTGCTGCAAGAAAGGCGGCAACTTCTAGATGTCTGGATGTTAATCAGCGCAGGTTGCGAAGTATCGCTTGTGAAACGCATACCCAGTGTTGCCTTTCACAGCTCCTAGAACAATAGGACCGTCCTCAGGCTTGTCTTTTGAAAACAGCCGTCCAGCCACGTTGGCCTCGATAGGATCTCCGACAGACGTTCCTGGATGCGAGTTAGGGCATTCTCGGAATAAAAGTTGGAAGCAAAATACCTGTAGCATGTAGCTCGACGTAGTCCGCATCGCTAGGGCTGAGACCGGATCTTTCATACGCCCGCTGAATGCATTCTTCTAGCACAACGCCATTGGGAACGTAGAGTGGCATCTGCGATCCGGTGGCCTTGATGGCTGAGCCTAAAACTATAGAATAGATGTGGTCATGATCTCGAATCGCATCTTTCAGAGGCTTGAGAACGACGACGATCGCGGCTTCGCCCCGGCTGAATCTTTGCAGAGGGAAGAGAAGAAAAGTCAGGTGCGGATCAGTGATGCGAGACTGATCAGGACAAACCCGGCAGCCTCGGCATCCAACGGTCTACTCATTCCATCAGCCGCCAAGACACCGGCTTGCACATAGGTCGTCCATTCGGACAGCCTTGTAAATCATGTATCAAGATTTAAATCTTTCCATTAGGATGGCTGGCTTACTCTCGATTTATCTGCGCCGCCCCGACAAGCGCAGCCTCACAGTCTCCTTGCCTGATCGCAGTGGCGGCAAGGTGAAGAGCCGTGAGGGAACTGCTGCAAGCTGTGTCCAACTGGAGGGACGGTCCAGTGAGATCGAGGGCGTAGGAGATCCGATTCGCCATCGAATATGGTGTACCAGATAAACTCCCCTCAGCGTCAATCCCTTTCTCGAGTGCGCCCTAAGCACCACCTTAGTTCAATGAAACAACGCAACTGTGCTTCTCAAAATGACTTACCGGGGCATTCATGTGCCCTGGCCTATTGCCGCTCATGAAGCATCCTATATTACGGCGCCGCGAGTCGATACCGGAATCCAGCAGGGCCTGGGAGGACAAATCCAACAAACGTCTCGCGCAATACGGGGTCATTCGAGCATCTTTCGTGCTTATGCCGAGAGAAATGTTGTCGAAGCTTGCGACATTCTTTAGGAAAGTGCCTTGGGCCGGAAGTTTGAATTGCGTGCTCGCTCTGAAAAAAAAACCGTCCATGATCATCTGACAGATTGTGATAATCGTATTCGCCTACCGAACGAAATCCGGCAGCACATTTTCCAATGGCTCGTACGCCTTTCCTCTGGTCATAAGGAAGTTCCAGAAGGAGTCATAGTCAAAGTCCGTCGAAGACAGGAGCCCGGATGGCAGTTGCGCGGCGAGTCCAACCTATGTTAGATCAGCGAAGTCAAAGGAGTTCACAGCGATGACCCACTATTGCGATCCCTTCAAGTTCCATTGTGCTGATGTTCTGCGGGAGCGTTATTATTGTCCCTTGGAGAAAGCTGTTTATATATCTTGCGACAAATTTGAGCGAGACGGTCAGATCCGAGTTGCAATTCACACTATCCCCGCGATCATACTAGTAGTGCTCCTTCTGCCAAAGTTGTCGTAGTACTGAGGAACTTTGCACCCGAGTAGAAGCGCCAAAAAGGAGGACATACCTTTCGAAGTGAAAGGATGGACGCAAATTAATTTAGAGAGCAGGCAGTCCTGATAACAGGCGATTTTGGTACACCCCTCCCGTGAGGCCGACCTGACATCCGAGACGATCGCACAGCGTAACTTACATGGATGTAATTCGATTCCTCGGCTTCGCCACAGCTCGCACCTCTCTCTATCTCCCAAAGATGTTTAGTCCATCGTTATGACTCGGTTTCCGCTCGCTTCTTCTCTAGATCTCCTTCGGCTCTGCTACTGATGTGGACGCGACCCGAGAAACCGCGGCGGCGTTACTAGGCGTTTGACACACTATCTTTTGAGTAGGAATAATGACGCCCTCTATCTCATGCAGCACTCGGACGGCACAAGAATATAATTTGTGAGGGATTTTACAGTACAAAGTCCAAGGTGAGCGTAAGTAATAAACTATGAGACGATAGTGGTGTTCGTGTAGTTGGTAATATGTTGCCTCAGGCTTGTTCAGTTCTCCGCTTTTTCCGTGTTAACACCATTCCCAGAGAGACCCGAGTTATAACAGTAGACTGCGGACTCATTTCCCAATGGCTCCCCGTCTATTCGAGCCCGTCGAAATCGGGACTGTTGCCCTGCAGCACCGCGTTGTACTCGCCCCACTAACGCGCTGCAAGGCCAGTGCGGAGCACATCCCGTGCCTCCCCCTCGTGGCGGAATACTACGCGCAGCGCGCAACCCGCCCCGGCACGCTCCTTATCACCGAGTCCACGCTCATCGCCGCACGCGCAGGCGGGCTAGCAAACGTGCCGGGCATATGGAGCCCGGCTCAGATCGGCGCCTGGAGAGAGGTGTGGACGCCGCCATGCAGGGTGCGCTGGCTGACCGAATGAATGAATGCAGGTGGCGGCAGCAGTACATGCAAAGGGCTCCTTCATCTTCATGCAGCTGTGGGCACTGGGGCGCGTCGCAGAGCCCGAGCAACTGGCTACCGTGGCGCGGGGCCGGACCTTCCCGTACGTCTCCGCGTCGGACGTGCCGCTAACGGGCAGAAGTGCGCATCCTCGCGCGCTCAGCGTGGCCGAAATCGAGGCGTTCGTCGCAATATACGCCCAGGCGGCGCGGAACGCCATCGCAGCGGGATTTGATGGTGTGGAAGTACACTGTGAGTCGTTGCCTTTGCCGCACCACGCTGCTGACCGTGCTGAAGCCGCGAATGGGTACCTCCCCGACCAGTTCTTGCAGGACATCTCCAACACCCGCACAGACATGTACGGCGGGAGCATCGCCAACCGCACACGCTTTGTCCTAGAGGTCATCGACGCCGTCGTTGCAGCTGTCGGGCCTGAGCGCACCGCAATACGCCTCAGCCCATGGAGCACCGTTCACGGTAGGGCCCATGGTTTCCCACTGCTTATGATGGAAACGACGCCGATCCGTTGCAGGTATGGGTATGCAGAACCCACTCCCCACATTCAGCTATCTCGTATCTGCGCTCGCTGCACGCCACCCGACACTCGCGTACCTGCACCTCATCGAGCCACGGATAAGCGGGGATGAGCAGCGCGCGGAGGGCACCGTCGGCGCACACGAGTCGAACGATGCTCTGCGCGCGATCTGGGCACCGCGTCCGCTCATTCGCGCAGGCGGATTTGACCGCGCCAGTGCTCTCGCGGCGGCCGATGATGGCAGTCTGGTCGCTTTCGGGCGGCTCTTCATTTCCAATGTAAGCACACGATATTAGTACTAGAACATATTGCTTACCTGCTGCGAAGCCTGACCTCCCGACGAGGCTGGAAAAGGGCGCACCGCTGGCACCGTACGATCGGAGAACATTCTATCTTGTCGGCCGTGGAACGCGTGGCTACACGGACCAGGGGCAGACGCCACCATAGATCTTGATAAATTTCGTCTCTTCGGATGTAGTCAAGTGTAGGTGCAAAGATAAGCCATGCATACTGAGAATCCACCCTTCCATTCATTTATGTTAGGCTAAGGGATTCGTATGTTACGCTTAGGTATTCAGAGGTTGTTATATGATTTTTTTCAATCCCGCTCACAGGAGAAGGTGTCGGCATTCGCATGTTGAACAGGAAAGAGACAGCGGGGGTGGAAGGGTGGATGGGAAGCAAAGAAACCGAGAAGCGCAAGGGATCCTAGTGCGCGAGGGGACGCGCGTGCGCCCGAATAGTTCCTGATGCGGACTCCGGCATTGCGGAGTATAGAGACGACGCTACGGCGTCGAGTATAATAGGCCATTTCAGCGGCTGTGCACATTGCATCGCCATAACTCCCTTTCTCCCAACCACCACTGGGTCCAAAACGAATATTCTCTGGCGCGAAGCCGACTTTGTAGCCGACACCAGAAAGCTGCTCATGGCTGTCTCTGGCATTCTCAAGACAGCAATAATTGCCTCTTCTCCATCTCGAAACTCGTCACTGCATCATGGCTTTCTTCTGTATCGTATCATATCTGATTCTCAATGCTGTCAAGATTCCGCTCCAAGATCAATATTCCCCTCCACATTATGCGTGTGTCTATCCCTCTAGGCTTTCTCCAACTCAGGCTCAACTCAGCCAGCTGGACGGACTCGGAATCGGATTTGGAACTCACTAAGTTGGGCACGAATTCCGCCAATTGAAAACTAAGCATCTTCAAATACGCTCTACTGTACTCTCTTCCCCAGAATACTTCTCGGTCTATGGCCACTTTCGCCCTTGACAGGAGACAGAAGCCACCGACGAAACACATAATCTAACTCAGGCTGTCGAGAGAGGACCTAGAGTCAGTCTAACCAACGTCAATGAAGTACCTATGGGGTCCTTAAGTCTTGCTATGGCTGCTCGTATCTCGGATCTCGGACTCCGCCTGCATTATTACTTCTGTGCCCGGATCCGGCTACCGGATAGAGGTATTCATACTTTGAGGACCCTGCCAGCGAAACCAAAACAAGACTTACAATCTGCGCAGAGGACCGAGATATGATCCCTGCGACTTGAACCGAATAGTTTCACGACAACAATTCACAAAAACTTGCTAAGACCAGCGGCCGACGTGATTCTTGAAGGGGATCGTAGGTTTGAAAGGCTTGTACTCTTAACCAGCCGTCCAGCATCCCAACGGATCTCTTGAACTTTTCTCGTTGAAATCTGCAGGAATCATTTATCCAATGGCACTATCTTTTAAGACCACATCAGCGAAGAAGAATAGTTTAAAAGCACCGCCTAACCAACGTTATCCAGAGTCCCGGTTGCCGCAAATATGCTGATCTGCCGACACTAGAAACGCAATCCCTTGCGGCCTACGGACAACTTTTCGTACAATGCTTTCAAAATTCCTCTCCGAAATTAGTATTCCTCTCCGCATGGTAATGCGCATGGCCATACCTCGGCCCCTCACGTTCCGCCATCGACACTCATATCGGCTCCATCTTATATCCCGGCATTCTGCTTTTGCCAATGCCCTATGTTATCCTTCGATCTCCTGATGGCGCAGAATTCTACGTCCATCAAGCTATTTTGGCGCTGGTATCGCCCGTAATCCGCGACATGTTCACCCTCCCTCAGCCGGAATCAAGTCCTCCAATTTCAAGCATTCCCAATGTTCCAGCCCCCTAGGGTCCAGCCGTTCTCCATCCGCTACTAATCCTGATCACGAAATACGACATACTGATACAATGTGTCGTTCCAACGGCAAAAGCTGATCTCGAGACATACCTCACTGCTCAGCCTATCGCCGTATATGTATGGCATCGCCTTCGATCACGAGTGCACGTCTGGTTCAGCCATAGCACCTGTGAGGTAACTGGTCCCCTCCATGAGGTTTGGCTTTGTTTGAACAAATACCTCATAAGTTTGGCAGACGTCCTGGACTACTCCAGGTATCAATCTCCGCCACCATCCAACGCACTCGCGAGTGCATGCGAAATGTTTAATGCGCCACTTGCCGCCAGAAGGAATTTGAACAACTGCCGATGTTCATTTCCACTGCTTTGAAGGCGAGAATCGAGGTTGTAGTGGACAAGGTACGTACGTACGAGTACGTTGGCGTCTCTTCGGCGTGAAATTCTCGCCGACCTCATACCACACTATGTGCCTAGTGGCATGATTCCTTGGGCTTCTGGGGAGTGGTCCTGCCTACGATATCATTTTCATTGCGCCGCTCTGTCTTTCTACAGCCTGCCTGATTGAATGTCCAATTCAAATTTAATGATGGCAAGACCTTAGCCATAAGCAAGTGAGGAGAAAGCGAGGGATACAGGGGGATATCTCCGAGATCTATGCCATAGTCCAATTTCACCAAGCTCGGCATAGAACGAATCGCCGCAGCCTCGGAGCCGTGAAAATTGGTCACCCGCGCGGTTTGAACCTCTTAAGCTTATCCTCATGCCCAAACCGAGGAGGCCAGATTGATATAATCCGTGGGTGCAGTATCAGTATCGATACTCTGCCCCCAGCATGCTTTTCATTGCAGTTTTTTTTTTTTTTTTTTTTTTTTTTTTTTGATCCGGGAAGGATGCATTTTTTCAGAAAAACAGGTTCGATTTTAATCCGTCTCCTAACCGATTTGCCATCACCCTTGTAATGGCGGGGTTGCCGTCCACAACGAACAAGAAGTCTAGTTGGTTGACAGTCATCTGGCAAGGTAAACGACATGGCAGGTGAGCCCTGGCGGTGGCGCAACTCGAGACCTGGTTGCAGCATGATACACTGCGGCTTCTTCGGAAGTCTAAGGCACAGACGAGCTGAATCTGGTGCCTAGGGAACACTGAGCAGGATACTGATATCTGGTGTGGTGAAGGGAGGAGTGAATGTACTAGGAGCGACGGATTTGCAGGGCAGGCTCATCATGCCACGTAGATGGATACACTGCACCGGAAAGTTGCGCTGGCATGCATCCGAAATCGATATATGTGACATTGGTGTCGCGCAGACAGGTTCTTAATTTCGCCCCCCAAAACCTAGCGGCATGCACGCCGCTATGGAATGAAATGGTAGGAAAGATAAAAATTGGTCCACAGGTGAAGTCTCGCCATCAAGGCTGGCTGAAGCCCAAGCCAAGGTGGTTGATGGTCAATCTTGACCAAGAGCTAGAGTGGTTTATGACAGTATTGCAGGCTGTCAAATCAACCTCATCTCCGACACCGTCGCGGAGTTCCATCACCACGGCAGGTCGACTTTCTAACTCACGGCAGGTCGACTTCAACCGCTCAAGTAGGCAACTATGCGGCCATTCACCGTTCAGGCTGCCCTTAGCTCCGAGTGATCCATTCACTCTTATCGTACGCCGTCTTAGCTTCTCGTCTTGGAACTCTATTCTACCACCGTCCCATTGACACAGACTCCCCGCGTCCGCAATCGTCCCATGGACGCACCCGCTGCTGTACACCGCTGCCCCGTGTCTTCAGCGCGACACACACGCCGGCGAGCAGGTTGGCAGCCTCGATCTCTAGCTTGTACTGACGACGCGTAAGAACCTGTTTGGAATGTTAGGGAAAAAAAATAAAGTTGTGGGACATGTACCTTTGAGGGAGGGGGAAAGCGTATTTTCCTTAAAAGACCCCATCGTCGCGGTGGCAAGAAAGAAGACTTGGAAGCAATGCCATCTGATTGTTGATGTTTATGCGTATGATTGTTCGGTTGTTGACGCCAGCGGCGGACTTGCCGCCACCCATTTGTTGAACCTGCTTGCGTTCAAAAAGAATTTAAATTGGGAATCAGAACGCATTTGGGATATAGTTACAGGAAAAAAAACAAGGTTGGAGGAAAGCTTGGAAGGCCTTAGCAATGTTATGGAACAGAAGTGAATAGCTCCGATAACTTGTGGATGAATTGAAACCAGACTCGCGGTTCGATACAAATGAATATTTTCATGTAAAACTCATTACGTTCTATCCATCTCAGTTTGTGCTCTAACGGAGCCTCTTTAGAATCTCCCTTCCATGCAATGGGCGTCTTCCGGCTACTGGCTCTACAACCGGACATCAACAGCGGTCGACGCCAAGACGCATGGTGCATGGACTTAGAGTACTGTTGCCGCGGTTAGGTTCAGAGCCCCTTCCGAACCTGAACCGAACCCGAACCGAACCTCAGGTGCGATTCGAGGTTCGGGGATTGTTGATTTTTTTGTGAACCTGTTTAAACAGGTGCGAACCTGTTCGAACCCGAAGCTTTTGAGGGGCATTTAGTACCAATTCAGAGGTGAGTTTCGACTTTAAACCTCAAGTAGCCCGTATTGACCTACTGGATGATGTTCATGTTGGAATATGCGAGTGATTCATTGGGTATATAGATCACAAGCACCTCGCGTCCGAGTCGGCAGCACCCGAAGTCCAATTTGCGCTGTCACATCACCAGGGAAGATGGACATTTGAACCTGTAAAACAAGATTTGAAGTACCTGTGCAGTCCGACTCCATTAGAACGCACCCTACACCCAATCAGGCCTCTTGCAAAATTCCAGGAACCCACCAGTACCTTTGTAAAAAAATTAGGTTCATTGGGGTTCGAACCGGTTTTGAACCTGGACTGAACCCGTAAGAACCGAACCCCAGGTTCGGCGTGGGTTCGGTTCAGGGGTTCGGAGATTTTCGAAAAAAACCGAACATAACCGAAACCTGGCAACACTAACTCAGAGTGGAGCGCAAAGGATCGCTCGTCAGATGAACGATATGGGACCCCCTTGACGACCTGGTGGCTAAGGCTCCTTTCAACCGCCATGATAAGCTGTGTTTATTCCGCTCGATTGAATTCCTGTTATCGGGCTCGGCCTTATTTGCTATTAGGCGCCATTAAATAACCAGATTTAAATACGGGAACAGAAACAGTTGACTTGCAGATGCGACGCGCGAAGAGGAACGACGGCGCGATGGGGTTTCTTCGACAGGAACTCGTCGCACTGTGTATGGTGACGATTATTCGTAGATTCAAGGGTGCTGCGACGCAGTGGGGCAGTTGCGTGGCTTTGCCCATGCTTGAAGCGGAAAGCTCAGGAGTTGTATTCCACACCCCGAGCCTATTCAAAATTCCTCTCCAAAATTAGTATTCCTCTCCGCATGGTAATGTGCGTGTCAAACGATGGCCTTGATAATGCGAGTCGAACGCAACTGGTCCCAAAGGAATTGAGTTAGATTTGAGCGAGAAATGGCAAAAAGAAAATGGGGCATCAAATTTTGTTCTTTCTTCCCGAAACGGAAAATCTCATTACCGTAAATATGCAAACGGCTGTAACTCGCAATTTAATTTGAACGCAGCTCAGTTCTGATATTTAACCTTGTTTAATCCAGATCAACCGTCGGGGGCATGCAAATATGAACACGTTTACTTGAACGCGATCTCCCCATCGCAACGGCCGGGCGATTAACAAACTTCCTAGGAATTCGTATTAAAGATGAGTCCCACGCCCCCACACTTCAATATATTGTCCGTAACAATCGAAATTACACCAAAATCCAGAGTATGAATACGGGAAATCCCCTTTAGGAGGCGACACTGAGGCTGAAGGCTTTGAGGGGAATCGAGGTACCTATGCTGGATATCGTCACGGGTGTTTTGTCCCCAGGAAAGATGGTGTCCACCAAGACGTCGTCCGCGAGGTTGCAGCCGGGCGCCCTACGTGAGTTCAAACTCAGATCAAGGAGGCAATGCGGGTTGATGTGAATACTCACGAGTAGAATTGAATCACCGTGTTACTGGACATCGTGTTGAGTTGGAGACTTTGGACCTCGCCGGATAAGGTGCTGTCCAAGTTCACGCAGGCGGCATAGCCAGAGGTACTGCTGGAGCCAGACTGGGCGGTCAACGAGAGGTCGAAGCTCTCGCAGCTGCCTCCAAGGTTCTCGCCCGTGCATGCCGCGAATGAGGCCTCGAGGGTGGTCACATCTTGCTGCAATAGCAGAGTCATTAGCAGTGGAGCCAACACACTGAATAGTTTCCGTACCTTGGCAAGTGCTGCCGACTGGACTGAACCCGCAAGGGCGAGGATAGCAGCAAGAGCGCTGAGAGCCTTGAGGTGGGTGGCGAACATTGCTGGCGAAAGTGTGGATCTCGTGGACTTGTAGGAACCGACTTGTTAGAGGGTCTTTATACTCGCACAACCTTGTTAAATTTACAGCAGTGTAATTTGAGGCTCCGAGTGTCTCGACTCCGCGATGTGCGCGTTACTGGATGGAATTCTCGCGGTCGCTGTTGTCGGGCCTCTAGCCTGAACCGCACACCTCGGCAGACTTCAGCTAAAGCCTCCAGACGCTGCGTAACAACTCACATGGCTTCGTGTTGGCTTCGTGATCAAGACTGTGGCAGACCTTTTATTTACTTCGTACCAGTTATTTCCCGTGGTATTCCTTTGGAATAGAACCTCCAGGGCTCGGGCCGATGAACCCCGGAAGACATTCGCATAGCTAATCCCGATGTCCGCGGTCAATTGAGCTCAATGGGTGGAGGGTAAAATCATTAAAATTCACTCACGCTTCCACCGCTCTTGGCTTGTTTTACTGTTCTCATAATCTATGTGTCCCGTTTCGACGCACACCTGTGCGCTGTCAACCTGGTACCATTTTAGGTTCCAGGTCTCACTTCCGTAAATATGGAACTTCGATCGCCGCCTCGATCGTGAATTCCCAAGTATCCGGTCTTCCTTTCGGACATCCCCGGATCCTGTGGCTGAAAAAAACGGTAAAAGTGGAAACATCGTCAAGATCATGGACTACCAATCCAGCTCTTTCCGTCTCCTATTCACTTCCCTCATGAATGATCTAGAGCTATTTGCCGTGTTCGTCACGGGCACGGCCGTCGAATCGACGGGTGAGTGACGGGCACGGCTCGTTGCCCAACGGCCCGTTTGCTGGTTGAAAAATTTCTTGACGGGACGGGACGACGGGACGGCCGTCACGGGTGTACGGCTGTTCTGAAATTTCTAGGGGCTATATGGTCCATTAGGGCGCCAAAATTTCTGTGGCAACCAAGTTCTGCCTCGAAAACTCGACGTTAAGGAAGGGAACACGTCATGCGAGGAAGAGGAGTTTGAGCAAGTGTGTGCTTCCTTCAAGATTACACCGATGCGTGAGCATCGGACATCTCCGTCGATGCGGGCCGTGTGGATCCATTCATTGTGTTAATTTGTGCTAATTATCTTTCAGCTCATGAGTCCCTGCTAGGTCACCATCACAATGGCAGGCCCTAAGTTACACTCGGGTTGTTTGCAAACATCTCAGCACTAGATGCTCCCAATTTATATATACATACAATCTGTGAATGCAATGTTTTTTTTTTTTGTTACATCTGCCTTACACTGGTTGAACATTTCAAGTTTTTGGTGAAAAAACTAGTGAAAAATGTTATGAATTTTACAGCAATTTTTCAGTGACAGCTAGGCTAATAACGATAGACACAAATCCATTTTGCACACAGTTCGGGCCGAGCACAGCTTCGCCCAAATAAATCTTAATTTAGCGACAGCCATCCGGATCCATTGTCCCAACGCCCCAGCAAGACCCACAAAATAAGCTTTTATGACGACGGTCCTCGTGCAACGTCAGTGCGGCACTCATATATATAATGAACCTCTGGGGACTCGACTTTCGCTCACAATATCCAAACCATGGCACAGGACGAAAATCCCGTAATCAGCAATCACAATAGCGACCAGTTTGCGGCACTCCAGGCGCAGTACAACTACAATGCGGGTTCATCAGCCCGCTACGCGACTGCAGCATATCTGCTCGGAATGGGACCCCCTCCCCCTCCCACCAACCGTGAGCGTGCAGTTGCATATGCGCAGGCCGGCCTCGACAGTGGGATGTTCAGTCAGCCTCAATTTGAAGAGAATCGATCCGACGATTCTGATGATGAGAACGATCCAGCCCCGCCACCTCCCTCGCAGCCACGGATTGACCCGGCATTGCTTATGCTCTCGAACCCAGGGGTTGGAGGTGCGTCTCCATTTCCAACAACTATCTCCAAAGTACTGACTTATTCCCAGCAAATGATTTTGTTGTCGGCGTCAACGAACCAGGTATCATACTATCATGCCCATTGTCTGCTGCTTTTCACTGATGATTCCAGTGCCCAACATCACAGTTGAGGTCGTTGACTACGCTGCAAAAGACAAGACCAAGCAAATGAAAACCCAGCTCATTATACCTGCAAATATCCCGTCGATCGATTTCTTCTCTCGGATTCACGCACGGATGAATATAGACCCTGCCACCGCCACTCTTGGCTGGAAGGAGTCTCAAGACCGCCGCAGGGACCCTCATAACCGGCTCTCGACTGCGCAGGACCTTTCGGATGCATTCAAACGCCTCATTACTCTTCAGAACAGGCGTCGCAAGAAGCCAGTCATTATGGAGGTAGTCAACTTGGTGCGTTACAGTCATATACCTACTCCCTTGCCTGATGACACCTCAAGGAGGTACAGGCTGACGGCAAGCCGACCAAGCAAGCGGAGAAGCAATCGGAGACCGCGATTACTATCCCCGAGCTTGAGAAAGTCAAGGCGAAGCTCACATGCGCGTTGCACCCAGGCAGGAACAGGTGGTGCTATGTGATGCCGCCTACCAGCAAGCATCCGGGGAAGCACATACCCCTCGGCATCGACCATGTTGGGTTGTGGGCGCGTAAAGTGGTATGTGGGCTGTCGTTCCTTCCATTGACATTGCTCTAACATTTGGAAGCATGACGGCGAAGCTGACGAGGACTGCATTGACCCTCCAAACATCTTCAATTTCGATGAAATGGCCGAACGAGGCCGTGCTCGGGAGGAGCGCAGCGCCCGCAGCCGTGGACAGGCCGCACTGCCCCCAATTCACGTCCATGTCAACAGTGGTTCCGGTGAGCAGGTGCTGCGTGACATTGACAGTAACGTGCCCACCTCGCATAAACGCGTGCGCGACGAATCCTCAGACGACGACTCGGACGATGACGATGACACCCTAACCATCATTGATGTCCTCCGGGAGCTCAATACCAGGTATCCTGCCCTTAACTACCTTCAGTATGCCTCTGCCCTCGAAGCCAAAGGGATCGTCTATGCCAGTAGCGCGCTTAGCTTCGACTACGCTTATTACAAGAACGACGTCGGAATGGCGGATGGGGCTATCGCAGCCTTCATCAGGAGGACGGGGAAGATGGTAAAAGCGGCGAAGAAGAAGAATGGGAAGAAGCGGGCAAGGACGGCGGTGCCTGACAATGAGAAGGAAAATTAGATGACAGCATCGAAGTCTTCGATTCATGATTCAACTATTCCTTGCTAATTAGATGTTCTCCAACTGCACATATTGTATCAATAGCACGAAATATACTGTATTATCATCATTCAATGTACAGAGGGAAGTGCGAGCTAAGCAATATATCCAGAATTACGGAACCACCCTTCGATGTTCTCAGGGGTCAAGGTATCATATACAGCAGTCCACAATATATCAATTGGATTACAGTTCTCACCGCCCGTCATTTCAGCAAGGACATCGTCACGGTTGCGGCGAATCCAGTACTTGAGGCTCGAAAAGCCTTCCTCACAAGGGTTGAATTGCGGAGAGTACGGTGACAGATATATAAGGCGGCGACCGCTATTTCGGTGTCAGTTCTCAACACTGGATTAGCCACAGATATCCACTCACCGTCCCTCCACCATCTCCCGGATACCATCGAAATGATGAACACTAGCATTATCCATGACGAGAACGGAGTTGTCTTGAGGGAATGGGTTCATGATGTCCAACAGAACATCAAGATAGTTGCGGAACTCAGCGGCGGTCCATGATCGAGTAATGATGTCGAGGTGTAGTACACCATCGAGGGAGATTGCCGGGAGTATAGAATACCTCGTCTATTGTCAGCCATCGATCAAATGTCAGTAGGGCCAGACTTTACTCACCGGACACCTCTAACAAAAAAATCGAGACGGCGAGCCCTCTCGCCAATTGGAGCCCATGCCTTCAACCGTTTTGTTGTGTGTCGGTTGCAGGCAGACTCGTCGAGGAAGACGAGTCGTCGGGCGGGATGCTGGCTGACTTCAGCTTGGTATATCAGCTGCTTCTCCACGATGGCCTCATATGCAGAACGAGAAATCTTTCAAACACGATGTGAGATCGTGTAGACATACACAAATTGATTACTCACGGTCTTTCTCGTGTACCCACGGCGAATGAGAGTGTTACGGATAGTATCCTTAGAGACATCCAGTCCAGTGTGCACAAAGAGGGCTCGTTGGAGCTCGAATGTGTATATGTCGGGAGTTCGGAGTACAAGGCCCTCGAGAAACTAGAAAGATAAGATCAATGCAAACAACGAAGAGAGAAGGGGCTCACAGATACATCGAATGCCGTGAGGATGCGGGGTCTCCCCAGTTCCAAAGGTCTGCGCACGCACTTCCCAGTCTTGCGCCAGGTTTCCAGAATACGGTATATGGTACGGATATGGATGTTGGTGGCCGCTGCTATGTCTTCCGGATGCTGTTTATGAGCCATGATGACAACGAGCTGCTTCTGCTCTTCTGGTATATGGCGTCTGTTGCCTCGGGCCATCGCAGTTGCCGTTGAGGATTGGATGAGACATGGTGGAGTCGAGTGATGGTTTAGAGCATTGTTTGGCTAAGCTGTGCTCGGCCCGAACTGTGCTCGCAAAATGGATTTGTGTCTATCGTTATTAGCCTAGCTGGAAAAACCAAGTGAAAAAACCTGAAACTTCTTCATGACTTTTTTGAACTTCAAAACATTTTTAGCACTTTTTCAGAAAATTCACAAGATTCAAAAAGGTCACAAAAATGTTTCAAGTTTTTCACCTATTTTTTTGCTGAAAAATTGCTGTAAAATCCAAAAATATTTTTCACCAAAATTTTCAGTGAAAAATATGAAATATTCAACCAGTGTTAGTTTATTCGAACAGTCTTGAAGTTATTTGAAGATCGTAATCCTCGTGGGGGATCCAAAGCGGTCCCAATCACATACGCGAAGGGTTTTTTGCCGTGTTCAAAGGCACCTTAAGGCTGCAGACCTCTAAACAAATGAGTTACTTTGCTTTTCTTTATAATATTACGCATGCCCGAAGCTTTTTGCACCCTGCTCTGGGGAAAATCAGTCCGGACTTTGGATGGACACCAAATCAGCAAGGCCATGTGCTCAGAAATAGACGCTCGTGCCCAAATTAATATTGAGATCCAAAAGAGGATGTGACCGCGAAGCAACTGAGCAGCCGTGTGAATTGTTAAATTGTTAAATTGTTAAATTGTTAAAGTGAGAAGACACACAGTCACGCCACATCACACCGTGACACGGCGAATTCCGGTGGCCCTCTATGAAGTGACATGGAGAGGAAAGGCGTTAAAACGGCCATCCATTGGGCCATCCCTTTCTCGCTCTCACACCGATGTCATTACTGCTTCCCCTTACCTACGCCGTCGTGGGTGCAGCAACCTTATCATGGCTCTGGCGGCCGAGCACAAAGGTGCGTTGAGCGAGTGATACCGTCTTCTGTAGGGCTCAACGTTCGCAGGACCCGGTGCCTGCGCTCGTAGGCTCCAACGGCCTCATCTCCTCGTACACCAGTGCCTTCAAGTTCTTGACCCAAGCCATAGACATCGTGAGCCGCGGCTACTACGAGTACCGCGATGGCGTCGTCCGCGTTCCACACCTGTCGCGCTGGGACTACGTCGGATTTGGGCCGAAGCGCGTGGCGGAGGTCGCCGCCGCCTCCGACGACGTACTGTCCTTCCATGGGGGCGCAGAAGACGTACGCGGCCTCGCTTCTATCCTAATTTCTGGCTAATTTGCGCAGATCCTGCAGGCGGACTACACAATGGGCCCCGAGATCACGGCCAACCCGTATCACGAGCACACGGTGCGCTCGGCGCTGACGCGCAACATCGGCCGGTGCCTGCCTCAGATGCACGACGAGTTCGTGCGCGCGTTCGAAGACGAGTTTGCGCTGGACGGCGCAGAGTGGAAGGAGATCACCGTGATGCCGCATGCCCTGCGGGTCGTCGCACGCACCACCGCCCGCGTATTCGTTGGGCTGCCGCTCTGTGAGTATCGCCATTCCAGTTGTCTATGCGGTTCACGTATCCACTGGTTTCAGGCAGGAACCAGGAGTACGTGGACCTCAGCATCTCATACACCGTCGCCGTCTTTGGCCGCTCCCAGATCATCGCTATGTTCCCCAGCTTCCTTAAGCCGTGCGTGGTCCCTCTTCTCTTCAGGTATCTACATGTACTACCGTGCCCACAACAGGATTTTTGGGCGTCTCCTCTCCTCCAGGCGGAGCTCGATAAAGCAGGCGATGAAGACCATCGGACCCGCCATCGAGGAGCGCCTCGCCAAGGACGCAGAGCTCGGGCCCGGCTGGGTAGACAGGCCGGTGTGTTTCGGTTCTTACTGATCAACTGTACCGCACTGACGTCGGGGGGCCGCAGAACGACTTTATTTCGTGGCTCATCGACGACGCGGAGGATGCCGAGCGTACTGCGCCCGCTCTCGCGCTGCGCATCCTCGCCACCAACACCGCGGCCATTCACACGTCCTCCTCGGTGCATACTTCTTTCCCCTTCCGTTAACACCGGTTATACGAAATTAATATTCATGTGCGCAGGCGCTGACGACTGCGCTGTACGACCTCACGACGTACCCTGAGCATGTCGGCCCAATGCGGGAGGAGGCAGAGCGCGTCGTCGCTGCAGAGGGGTGGACTAAGAGCGCGCTAGGTAAGGAGCATCCTATCTTTTACCCCTTTGTTCCGCCTTTGTCTGACCCAGCACGCCCGTTAGGCAACATGGTGAAGATCGACTCGTTCTTGAGGGAGTCGCAGCGCGTACATGGGTCGAAGGCAGGTGCGTGTTTACCATCCTATCGTCATACGAACGCAACTCCTTGCTGATACTTAATGTGTGTTTTAGTGTCGATGCTGCGCAAGGTGGTCGCCAAGGACGGGTTCACGTTCGGAGACGGCACGGTTCTGCCACAGGGCACCTTTGTGAGCCTCGCAAGCCGCCCCGCGTGTATGGATCCTGGTGCGCCGCTTCCCGCCTCTCTCCATACACTTGGAACGAACACCAATTGCACAGGGAACTACGCAAACGCAGAGGTGTTCGATGGCTTCCGGTTCGCGCGCGAACGCGATGAGGCGCGCGCGGAGGGGACAGAAGGGGGCGCGTTCAAGCACCACATGATCTCGACGAGCGCAGCACACCTTGTGTTCGGGCACGGGAAGTACGCGTGTCCTGGGCGGTACGTTCCAACTCCTCGCCTTTCCTCCTCCTATCGCGCGATTCCTCCTTTCCTCCTAATAAAGTCTGCGACGAGCGAACGTCTGACATGGTTTTTTTTTTTTTTCTTTCCGCAGGTTCTTCGCAGCGGCGGAGCTCAAGGCGATGCTTGCGCACCTGCTGATCAACTATGACTTCAGGGCTCAGACGGAGGGCGTGCGCCCCAAGGACTTTGAGTTTGGGATGTTTAATGGGCCGGATCCAAAGGGAAAGATTTGGGTCAGACGGCGGGAAAGGGGGGGAGCATGAGTTGTGGTGGAGACAAGGCTGCGCTATTTGATGAATTTTTCTTCTCTTGGTTTATATGCAGCAGATATATCGATACTTGTTGTTCAGAATCAGCATCATGTTCAAATGTGGAATCAGACAAGTAAAGATCCGGGCAGTGGAAGTCTCACCTTGAGGTAGATAGTAGGTAGTATTACACGGCACGGTCTCACTCAGGAACGCCGGTTTCCAGGGAGTATCCCAATATACACACACTAAGTAGCTACATCATCGTCCCTGGGCACCTCTGAATTTTCGTCGCCGAGCTCACGGTCGACTGGAATCTTGGAATCCTTCCCGCCGCGGTAGAACTAAAAAACCAAAGAAGCAAGAACAGGTCAGCACATCGACACAGGACAGCCTCAGACGGCATCTAAACGAAACACGGGCACTAATGACTTCACTGCAGGGTAGACGAAGTGCCGCAACAAACATGAAAATCAACTCCATCCATACCGAAATTCGCGATGTGTATCCACGCGGCCAGGAATCGAATTCCTGAAATGACAAATAGTGTGGGTTGCCATTATCGTAATCAACCGGCAAGCCAGCCTCAACAAACGGTGCCAGGAACTGCTCAAAGTCTGGAACTTGAACATCGTAAGTATAGCGGATGTCAATAATGGGGAACCATGCACGATAGACGCGGTCCACAGTAAAGTGGATGAGTTACAATATGCCAGTAGTCACTCACGAGTCACGATATACCTGCACAGGCAACGATTCCGCCAACTAGGTATTTTTTTCACCTCCAATTCGTACTTGAAATTTAACGAGTGATGTGCTCTGAGAACCTGCAAATTGATCGATTGTCTGGACGAAATACAATGTTCAAGCGCGATCTGCAAACCAGGATTCAAAAGGTGATACACGGCCCGCTGGCGAAAGGGGCCTGCGCTCTGTGCTAAGGAAAATATGCGGACATGGACATTGGGCGCCGGAGGGAGCGGGTACGACTCGGAACACCCCCCTATAATAAGTGCTCGCTGCCAAAATGATTGTTTTGCTTCGCAAGGGATATATCTGTCTCGCGCGAGGACTGAATCCCAGAGTATTGTTCCCGCTGCTGGGCACTGCGATACCTGTATACTGATAAAAGACTCCGCGAGAGGAAGTCTCTGGAAATTACTACATGAGCATGGATGCCAAGTAGTGAGTCGAATTCAAGTGAATTGTTACTTACTGGGTCTTTATCTAAGTATCACGACTATATCTACATCTATATATTTGTCCGGCTGTTCTAGCCCTCAAAACGGTGGCTACGCATGAGCACAGCTACTGGTAGCTGAGTACATGACACAGCCATCAATTTGAAGGGCAAAACGGCTGGTCATTGGGGTGAGCGGGTAATTTGGGATCAAAGGGTTGTTTTCGTTGTGTACTCGATGTGTTACCAAGGTTTTCCTTGGAAATGTTGAACCACAATGAATGGTAAGTGGGATACTCAGTGGTAATTTTTGTACAGCATATAGCAGGCCACCTAGAATACCGTATCATTACGTTCAATTCGATACCGGTCGTGACGCGTGACATGGTATGAGCAATTCGATATTTCGATAACGACCAAATTTTTGCGTGACACCACAAAAAATTTCGATATTCGGACCAATTTTTGTATTTTTTTTGCCATTTTCAGCCAATTTTGAGCCCTGCGTGACGGTTCAGAAATTCGACAGAGGTTGGCGTGACCCGTGACCTCGACCAAATTTCGATATCGATAGAGGGGTGCGTGACGCGTGACAAACGAATTGAACGTAATTGTACAGTATCTGTGTGGAATGAAGAAGGCAAGTTCTCGTCAGGAAAAGAAAGGAGTAGAGATTCCTTCATTTTGACATCGTCTTTTTTACAAACTAGTACCATCACTTTCATCTCCGACAGTGCTTCGCCTGGATGTTTGATTTTCGCATGTAGGTATACATTTAACATGTTTGAAGACGGATTGTAGCGTTTTGTTGGGACTTCGGTTGTGTGTTGAAGGCAAAAGATTCGGAAGCCGTGGGAAAGGATCGACAGTCGGAACAGCGGATCAAAGGTTAGCTCCGTATCTTGCGCATTTCCACCTTGGCCATTCGTTGTACTTTCGATCTCTGACTGTGCCAGGTGCTCGCTGGGGTCGTTGGTCTCTATGAGGGGGTTCCATTTGAGGTGAATACATTCCAACAGCATCTTTGCTGTCTCTATACATTCACCCGGGCTATCACAGCCGTATTCCATTCGGTCACGTCGACACAGTGAGCAGCCGCAATTTTTGCGACCATCCCGGAAGGTTTTGACATATATGGCTGTCTTTGCAAGATAGTTTTACGCCTAGCAAGTTTTAATATGTCGGCAACACTTTCGTCGTAAGCATTTCACTGCATCTCTTCTGCGGATTTTCTCAAACCTGGTTTCAATAAGCGCTATATGGTTCCATATAGGCATCTGGAACTGGATATCCTTTGACACAACGAGTGCTGTGAACTCTAAATGATGCTTTGTGGCTGCAAGCATCATGCGCCGGATATCGTCAGGTAACGGAGCGTTCCTCCATAACGGGATGTGAATTTTCCGTAAGCCAATCCGGTACAGTGTCAATGGCCCGTGGTTTCCCGTGGATTGACTTGCGTCGCAGCGGTTCATGATGGTGTGTTCAGCAAAAAAAGACCAGTTTGCAGGATCATCGCCGCACCTCAGGAATTCTTTCAGATTCCAGAGGTCGATCGCTTCATTACGGGAGCGGATGTCCAGAATTTGGTTTCCGCCTTCATCAACTGGAAGAGACATGGTGTGGTGAGCCACACGCGGTTTCTTACCTTCCCAGAGGGACTCATCTCGCAATCTAATCAGGTTTTCCTCGATTTCATTACGCATGCCTTGTACACGGGTCAGATATTGTGTTTTCCCCCTGATGACCATGTTTATCACGTATCTGTCTGCATCCCTCCAAAGTGGGTTTTTTTCGCATTCCAGTGTGTCAAATCTCTAGAAAATTTCTCAATCACCTCGGGCCATGGTGTTAAGTAGGGCACGTCGTTACCGACCCAAGCACCAAGGAATCTACATGTTTGTTTATTCGGGACAATCAGGAGGTCGTTTCGGATCTTTTTGGACGTTGATTTTTCGGGCAAAGGGATCTTGACGCAGCACTGACGTTTGACGCATGCCGCGTCAGTCTGCGTCAGTTCAATTTTGCGTCAAGTGTTAAACTCACCTTCACTGCTCCCCTCGACCTTCCATCTTCTGTAGGCATCTACGGAGAGAGTCGTTATACTGTTTAGCATAATATACCTGCCAATAGACACAGCTGCGGTCGTTGAAAACGTCGAACAAAGGGATCTGCAACGTCAATCAGCGTCAACAGCACTGCGTCACAAGCGTCACAGGGTCACTATGCGTCAATGTTTCGCGTCAATTCTGCACCTCGCAGCGTCAGTCCTGGCGCTTGCAACTTTCAGTCAGCGTCAGTTCGCGTCAGTTGAGCGCCGTGACACAGCGTCGCTATGACAACTTTGCGTCAGTTCGACGTCAGTTGCGAATTTTCAACCCTAGTCAAAAGTCCGCGAGATCGTGTGAGATTATGGGAGTTAAAATGAGACTTTGACAGACGTGCTCACCACAACTCGCAACAACTCGCAGGATCCCAAAAGTGGCACTGATTTTCGGTATTGCGCGAGCTCAATCGCGCTATTAAGCACCAATGTTCAAACGATCCCGTTTAGTTGCTCTCCGATCAACAGTGTATCGATCCACAGAATGGGATGAATTGAGATGGACTGAGATGGTTATTCAGACGAGGGGCGGGATTGTTTGAGCGAAAAGGAACTGTATTAAGAGCTACTATGTAAATACTATGCACCAATCCAAATCCATTATTGCCCATATATCCCCAGACTGCAGCGCTTGGTCCCATAACCGTGCTAATGCGCTGATGAACGCCCTCGACCGACGGCCACAAGGCAGATGCCTTTTTCTGTGGACTTGATCAGACAGGAGGGCAGCCAAAGCGAGAAGATCACATCAGTTCTTTAGAATACTTGTTGTATGCCTACATTAGTTTGTAATTAGTTGCGGGACAGACTGGGAGTAGAGCCGGCCATACCTGGAAAAAAGTCGAGGGCGGCTTCTCCTGCTCGGGCGCCTTCCACTGCTCACAGAATTCGGCTGTCGAGCCACCACATCGATTGCATAGACAACCAGGTATAGATTCCTAAGAAATCGATGAGAAGGGACTAGGGACCAGAGGAAAATAGATACCAAGGTGTAGTGTACATTGCATGGGGTTCTGCTTTCTTCAGACCAGCTCTTGGTCAAAGATGATGTGGTCACAGATGGCGGTGGCTGCAGAGGCGCCCGTGGGGACGGGAGAGTACGGGGCGGGGGCGCGACGACGACAGAAGCGCTGGAGGAATTGGTGAGTGCGTGAATGGCAATGGAAATAGAAACACTTACAAAAGTTTGGGGGGCTCGGAGTGCTCTTGGGTCTCCAGTTCCGGCGGTGGCGAATTATTGACTCGCGGGGCCGGTGGTGGCAACACAAGCAACGACGCCGACAAGCAACTCTGTTGGCGATGTGATGAAGAGCGCTCGGGTATGCGTCAAGCCATTGCCGCGGTGGCAATGGGCGGAGCGTGCAGGGAGAGAGGAGAGAGAGATGGGGGCGGGAGATGGTTGCAGGGAGGGGAGGGGAAGAGGGTGGTGGTGGGTGAAAAGAATGTGCTGGCAGCTGTCACAGCAGCTCTGTCACTGGATGCCTTACCACGCAGTCGACTTTAAGCTAGTGAATTGGCCGATGAAGGGAGAGGTACAGCGCGATCGATTGAGCTGCGAGCGTGGGCGTGCTCAATTCGTCTCTAATAATCTCAGCCGATTCCGCTTCATCAATTGATGTGCACTGCAAACTCAAAGGATCTCTCCCGATCTCGCTGACTTTTGACTGGGAAATTTCAACCTTCCTGTCTGCACCGCTTATGCGCTTCCGTGCGTCACTCCGCGCTGGTGTTCTTTGCACAAAAGCGACTCTTGTATGCATTTAGATGCGTCTTCTCTTCTATTCATTCCCGTCTTTCGTGCCCCTGGAGATCGTCGTTTACGGTTGTTCATAATGATCCGCAACATATTGAACATAGTTCGCGCCGCCGTGAGTTGAATCACTCAGTAGCATCGGTTCCTTCATCACCAGGCGCTGTCTTCATTTTTACGGCTCCCCAGAACCTTCACTTCACCTATCCTCTTGGACCGTGTCTAGCCCGGACACTGTTCTGCACGTTATTGTTGCTACCTCACCCAGTAACCGCATTTGGACACAGCGATCAAAAGCCGTCGGCGTCGTCAACGGCGATGAGCACGAAAACGTAGCTTGAAAAATCACGGAAAAAATTGCCGTGATAGTATCGATAGAGTAAAATACAAGTAATCCACTACTTAATTTAAAATAGATAAGGTACGGCGGTCTTCGTCGATGCGTGCGCCAATATGCGTCAGTACACAGCCACTATGCGTCAATGTTGCTCGACGACAATTGACGCATTCACGGAAGATTTGTGAGGAGGCTGGATTAAATGACTTTAATATATTTCAGGAGCTCCAGGTAAGCACCAGAGCCCATTATTTTGTGCTATCATCAAGTTATTCACAAAATAATCCTCGGGCGATAATCACTTTCCAGCACACAGACCTCAAATCCGGCCGTGGTGTGAAAAAGACTTCTCCTTAAAGCTCGAGTATCCTATTAAGCCAATTACATACCAAAATTGTGTCTGTGAGTTCAATGAGCATCGCAAAACATAAAATTTAACCGATTCTGGTCTGACAATACTTATCTTGGACGCTCTTGGTATCTCATTGGCAGCCGTCAAACCCTGGCCGCTGTTAGGCCACCGACGGATGTTCATCAAGTACTCTGATCTAGTATACCCATTTCATCCATGGCGTTGCTCAGTCTTGCTAGCGCTTCATACAGTAGTTTTGACGAATTGAAGCATATTCCGCGCAAGGACATCAGGAAGCCACAAGCTCTGGTTGAGCTTCAGCGCTCCAACGAACATCAGTTTGATTATAAGCGCGAAAGGATCTCAGACATACTTGGATACTAGTAGGTCGGCCCGGGCTTTGAGCCGGCGCAATTTTCACATATACATCTGAATTGGTGCATATGTATTGTGTCTCCGTTTATCTTCTATCTTGGCACGCATGAGTAACACAAATCCTCGTCTACGTTGTCTGGACAGCGTCTTCATCGACTGTCTCTTGAACACCAGCTTGAGAGGGCCAATCTACTGTCCCAATTCATGTCGGCAAGAAAACACAAGTTCTCAATTTGTTTATCTGTACTGGCACATACTCCCATGTGCACTGAAGAGGTCCGACGCTCGCCCTGATTCCATTCAGTACCGACGTTTTCTTCATATTCAATCCAACTACTGCACAAAACCTTGTATCGACATGTGCACAGGGGATTGTATATGGGAGACTAAGTGGGAACAGTCTGCGGGATGAACGAGCCTGCATGTTCGGATGAGGGGGATAAAACGTCAAATGGCCTCGAGGACATACCGACGGATCCGGAGTGGCAAGCACCCGGCCCTATAATCTCACCGAGGTGGACCTGGCAGTTGCTAGATCATTCCATCGAGAAATCAGTCCTCCCAAGCAAAAAGTCAATTCTGCGATTCAGACGCACTTGTCGGAGAACAGGTTAACTGTCAGGAGCGTCACGTAGGTCAGCTACATGCAACTAAGTCTCTTGATGGTCGTAACGTACAAACGAACTCAGCCCCAGGCGGGCCATTGTCGATGAGGATGTTGAAGCTCGCGGCGTTGCTGCCGAGTCCCACTGTGCGACAGTGACCGACGTCCGAGGTGCCACCTGAGATGGTTGTTCCCCCGCCGGTGCATGAGCTGGTGCCGCGCGCGCTGGGTTCGTACACCTTGACCTGCCAGTTCTGGCCGGCTACACTACCCAGCAGAGTTGCTGCAGTCGTGAAGAAGAGTAGGGATTTAATGCTGAACATGATCAGGCTAGGCTGAATCGCGCTGGATTGTCTGCAGGTTCTCGATGGCCTTTATACTGTTCTCTGCATTCTCAACGTCATACTAGTAGTACTTCGATTCAGTGTGCCATGGATCCCGAAACCGAAAATGACCGAGATGGGCTCGCCACCATCAGCTACTGACGTGAACAATGCTGAGAACAACACAGGTGACACTGGGCGCTCGGTTTTCTACGGAGACGATGCTTTTAATTTGCGACTTTCAAGGAGTACGCGGGGTTCCGAGATTGAACAGCCAACTAACGTGAACATTGCTGAGAAGTCCGGAGCTCGTTAGTCCCTCATGGCTTCTTGGCATCACCATGGGTCTCAGGGTATATGCTGAAATATCCGGTGTCTCAAACATATGAGCTTTGCTCTTCTTGGTGCGAACTTGGAGTTTGGACGGCGAGGCATGTAACGGTGCGCTCCCGCGCCTCACTTTATTGTTCTTTCACTCTCTTTACTTCCCCTTCCAACCACATTGTGGTAGGAGAGAGCGGCCGAGGCGTAGGTTCTCGAAACGAGTCGGTAGTCCGTGTAGAGGTCGAGTGAATGCAAGGAATAATTTGTGGGAACCGCTCCCGGGCCGTAGAGTGCGAAAACGAGGAGAAAATAGAGTAAGAAAGACGCTGAAGTGGCGTGAGAAGAGAGCGAGGGGAAAAGGAGACGAAACGAGGTTCTAGGTGGCTAAATGCCCACTGACGGCTTTCCAGAGAGGAAGGGGCGAGGTGCGTCGATGCAGCCTCTGGGCGATTGCCTTGCACTTGCCGTGAAGATGGTGGTACGATCCTGAGATTGCACGACGTGTACGTATTTACGTTACAAACAGATGCTGTAACGTATGATAGGGGTAAAGTAAGAATGTCAATGAAATCTAGATAAAAATTGATTTCCACATGTGGGCCCTCCGACCCTACCACAACATACATTCCTTTTCTGTACTTACCGTTCTTTCTTTCCTCTGATGCCGAGGCGTCATACTTCTTTGATCACCACGCTCTTTTATTCACATGTCTCCGTACCTACTATAAATACCCGGATGTACGTAGCTAGACCCTTGGTCAATACTACTGCTACGCCACTTACCTGCTTGCGACCACCCCAACTTATCTGTGTACCGGAACTAGCGCCGACTTTAGCGCTCTCTGTTACAAGGCACTAACATGGAAGCCGACAGCCTATGGCAAACATGCAGCATATAAACCGGCTTCAAATTCGAGGATGGTACTCGCACCCCGGTTGCCTTGATGCGAAGAGCTTCTTGTAATAAAAAGTGTCCCTCACACATCAATATTTTTTTGTAGAGTGCGTACATGGATATATAATGGCTTCAAAACTTTGAACCATCACACAAAACGAAATATCAACCATGAATGCTCGTGGTTCAGCCTAAGGAAAATGCCGCAATAGCTGCACTGAGTGTTTAATCGATACCGTTCTGAATCGCCATCGCCTGTCCTTTCAAATCCGGCTATGAAGATACCTTAGCATCATCTTCGGCGGGGACAAAAAGAAGCCGTACTGGGATGAAACCAATTACTGCATTGAGTAAAGCATCTATGTGATTTTCGAGGTCTTTCAGATCCTGCAGAATCAGTGCCGGAAATCCGCTGAGGGGTGAACTTTCCTGCAAATGTGTATCAGCAAATCTGGTGAGATATACGAGTCAGATTCACAAAATTGGGCTTTTTCGGTTTGAGCTCATCCAGGCATCCTACAAGGCGGGTCAAGATGGCCTCAAGGGCGGCAAGGATGCTTTGGGCATCTGTTTTACTGATAGGTCCAGTTGCCTCCGAACATCATCAGTCGCAGGAAACAAAACCAGAAGAACTCAGAGCAGTTATTTTAATATCGCTTATCATAGTGTTATTTTACTTTCCAAGTTCTGTAGTGCCGTATGAATGCCCTGCGTATGAAGCAGCATGTAAACCAGGGCAGGACAGATATGCAGCAGCAGTATCTACCAAAGCGCCGACAACACTCAAAGCCGGGAAACCATTGATATCGTCGCATAAAGTGGTTACTTCACTCGAAATGTTCACAATGTCGTTCTCGATTTGTGCAACGGTTCATTTGAGAGGATTACCGAAGGCGATGGGGGAGGTATGATAAGGGACTGAACGAGGCGCTGGCTCGTGCGGCGGGCTCGCGGTAGGGAAACCGAAGAAGGAGCTCAGAGACGGGCCGTCGGGCGGCGACAGGAACACTGAGTCGATCTATGGCTGCTGCAAAAGACCGCGTCGGGTGATCGGGCCGTCGTAACGCGGTCACTGGAAGCACAGTCCCTGCCCAAACCGCCCACGACACTCTGGACGCCCTGCCTCACTTGTGTACACTATACTCTTGTCCAAGTCTCACTTCACGACGCCACCATCCGTTGCGCTCAAAGCAGAGATCAAAGCACGCCAAGTTTGACCCTCATCTCGCCGTCTCAGACGGTGAGGGTACTGTACAGTTTCGCTCAATTCGTATGTCACGGGTCACAGGGCCCCAAATTTAAGAATATTTTCGAATCTGTCACGGGTCACTGAGGGGATATTCGAACATGCCAAAAAAGTCACGAAATCGGCGAAAAATGGCCCAAAAATCCAATTTTCGTGCGCACAGCGCGTTTTGACGGGGTTATGGACACCGGTAGGCTGTTGGGGATAATGGGAGGTTTTCTGGCCCATCCGGGATCTCGGAGATGTCGGGAAGACCACCCATTGCGACGAGAGGGGCGGGATTGGCGGAAAAAAGGACTGATGTAATATGATTCATATATACCACTCTGGGTGGTATTTTCTTGGCATAGCAATGCATGCCGCCATTCTCTACTTATTCTACACTTAAAATCTATTTTATAACAATGTCCGAGTGGTGCCCCGCCATTTTCCAGGTGATTTACGAACTTTTTCTTGGTGTCACGGCTGTGGTTCGGCGGATTTATGAAAACCCAAGTTCGAATGTGTGTGTCACAGGTCACAACCGAGGAGAATTGAGCGAAACTGTACAGTAAGACCTGGTTAGACCTCACCTCGCCCACCCAGACACCCCCCGCGCCCGGAGGCTTTCCATTGCCTCCGAGTCTCTCCTTGACCCCCGTCCCTTCCCATCCCGTAAACTCAGCCGAACACATGCGCCAAAGTGTACGTCACAGTACTTAAGTTGATCACCACAAGTTTTACAGAGTTGTTCGTCATCTCACTGCAAACCTTCTGAAACTCACATCCAGCATTTGGGAAAATCTCGGTAGCGCACAGAAATAATTGATTCTGAGCCTAATTTCCATTCAATGAATTGTCGAAAGTCCCAACGGGTTGAAAGTTCTGTGTTGGCCAGCAGTCCAGCGGCTGAGCGGCAGCTGAGGCGGTTGTGTCGGGAAACCACGGCTCTTGCCTGAATGACATTGAAAGGCAGGCGATTCTGGCTAATATGCGCCAGTGAGTGCATCAAAGAACAGTGCCAGTAGTAGTGTATCCGTTAATTATCTGTATGACACTGTGCTGGTGTGACAATGCGTCAACTCGCTGCGTCAATCAAGCGTTGATCTACGTCAGTTGAAAAACTGCATGCGTCAATTTGCGTCACTTGCAACGTCACAACGTCACCTTACCCCTGCTCTGATTTTTCGATGCATTACTACTTGGTTACGGGATTCGGAAAAACCGAAAGGTAAGATGACCGTCTTCTGCAGGTTGAACTTTGCGGTTGATGCTGTACACCATAGGTCAAGGACGCTCCAGAGCGTTGACCAAGAGTCTAACAAAGACAAATAGGTTGTTGTGTTGTCAGCGAAAAGGGATATGAGCAGTCTCCTATTAGTGCCAGGTACATTGATTCCCTTCAGCTCAGATTTACGCAATAACCAAGCAAGCAGTTCAATAGCCAAATTAAACAGTAGACACGAAAGTGGGTCGCCCTGACGAACGTCTCCTATGACAGTAAACGGTCTGCCTAATTCTCCGTTGATCATCACTCGTGTCTTAGCGTCAGTATACAGGATTTTGATCAAGCGACAAAACCTTTCCGGGAAGCACATTTGTTTGAGCACAGCCAATAGATATTCATGGTTGACTTTATCGTATGCTTTGTCTTGAGCAAGAGCAACCAGGATCCCATTCTCTTCGAAGGCGTCTGCATAGTTAAGTAGGTGTTTCAACTGTTTAACTTGGTCTTCAATCTTACGACCTTTCATAAATCCCGCTTGGTCACGCTGTATGATATCTGGCGCTATCTCGGTAAGTCTCAGTGACTAGGTTTGGGTTAGCAATTTATAATCCACGTAGAGTGAGGATTTCAGTTGGCCAGGATCGTATTCGAAGTCATGGAAAAAATCTTGTCCCTAGCGTTGGGAGAGAATGTAATCGCGGAGCCCTTGGAAGGTACAAGCAGCCCCTAGATTTTTCGTGGAAGATCGAGAGACTAACTTGGTCGTTCTGGCAGTAATGTTCAGACGAACACGAAGGCAGCTGGGATAAGGTGCAACGTCAGGACCCACATCTACCCGCCAAGCTCAACCACGCCAAGAACGACAGCGAGGAGTGTCATACAGTATTCGCAAGAATCGGCGGTGTAACGAAAGTGGATCTCGTCGTCGAGGATCACACTAGACGGAATTGCGTCGGTTCAGCAGGACTGCGATTGAATGAAAAATAGATAACCCACAGAATGTACGTTTGGGCGCACATTACTGAGGCATCGAACACTCGGTGACTGAACTCACCAACCCTCAATCAAAGTGAAAACTTGAACATTGGGAAGGCTCTGGCGTCGAGTTGATAACGAACGGTCCTGCTGTTTAAAACCCCAAAAATAAAAACGTTACAGCCCAGTTTGGAGGGGGGTTGGAAAGGGGTTAGATGTGAACAATGCAAATAATTGACCCAATGCGTTCTACAGCTTTTTAGTTTCAGAAATTCACCTTGGTTCTGTTCTCTCATGCCCAGGCCAGGCCACACCCTGGAGTTATATATATGATTGAACTGCGTTTCCCGTTTTACTTGGTTAGTCCAAATATCGGATTCAGTCGCTCACTTCGTAAATTTACTCTCGGCCATGTCAGGGATTCCCAGCGGCCAAATTTTTCTCAAGAAAAATCGTCGAGCCGTCCTCGAAATTATCATTACAATCATCAAATGACGCCCACACGCGTAAAACTACTAGACTGCATCAGAGGGGCACATCAGATACTATATACATAATTTGCGATCCTCATTGACCAGCCGGAAAGCATCGCTCCACCGAGTCCGCGTTATTCCCCCACTTCAAAACATCAATTCAAAGCCAAGGAAAGAAAGGAAAGTAGAGAAAACGTACCCAATTCGGCGCAACCGTCACCTTTATCGCGGAAAAGGCGATGAAGAGGAACAGCATGTTCAGGTTGAACCCCGTATCCGCGGCAGCGGCCGGCTATGTACGCGTAGGTCTTCCAAAACTTGTACTTGTACTTTTTGATGTACAAATGGTTGACGCTGCCCAGGATGAAGAACGTCAAGACCCAGTTGGAAATATTTCCGTAGAAGTTCTCCATGGTCGTGGCGAAGATCTATTTGGAAGAAGTATGATCAAGAACGAGAGTGGATAAGGTGAAACGTACCGGGACGCTCCACAGATCAAAGCGAGCACGGGGCCACCTGCGGTGGAGGATGTAGAGAAGGACGGGAATGCCGGCGCCAAGGGCAAAGCCGTAGGGCTGACACGAATTATTCAGAGTAATGTCAGGAGCCAAGGCAGGAAAACGCTCACAAGAATGTTGTACATCGGATCAGCGAAAAGTTTCTACAAACCCATCAACAAGAACGGAAGAAATACACAGAAATAGAGATTCACCTTCGGTCCAACAAGAGCGAAGGCAATGCCCTGATTGTTGAGCGAAATAACACCTTGCCCCTGAGCATTGTTACATCAGAGGAGGCTCCAGGATATATACTATTTTGGATGAATTCACAGTCCATTGCTTGTTGGGGTCAGTTTCCGTGCCGTCCAGGAAGCTGCCCTTGGTTCTCACAACCTGGGATGATTATGAGCGTGAATGCAACAAAACGTATCTAAAGAATAACCCAAAGAATGGTCGCATAGCTTGAACAGTCCTTTAGAACTATCTCAAGAACGAATCAAAGGAGAGCTCACTTCACAGGAACACCAATGAAAATGCCCCACACCTGAGCAAAAAGGGTTGCGCGAGGAGGAATGTGAAACTTGGGGAGCAAAAGTGAAAGCCAGAGTCAGAAGCCGTTGCGAGGGCGTGGATGAGGATAAACACACATAATGCCCGCTGGGAAGAACAGACAGTGAGCATTCAATCTAGTAGAGAAATATAAGACTGCTTACAGTTTCATGTCCGACAGCATGCTGCACGCTTCATACCAACACTGACCGGAGATGGTACGGTACGACAGCGAGCCGACGGGGTGCCTCGATCCACCGGCGTTGATGATATACCCGTAAAGCAGCTCGTTGAAACACCTAAGGCCAAGTCAGACTCAAGAACAGGAAATAATCAACCATAGCTGCTTGCTTACCCGACAGGTAGTTGGTAACCCGAGACAGCATAGACGTACGCCATGGGCACAACCTAGAGTAAATTATCATCCCTGCTAACGACAGCCGACTCAGAAATGACCATAGAGACTTACGATGAACGCCCCGAATCCAAACGCAATAAACACTGTGTAGAGCGGGAGATATAACTTTCCCGTTGCCCCGAGGGCAATGATTATTGCCGCAGGAATGACGAAGAGCGCAATGTTCCACCAGACTGGCACTTTAGGATAGGGTTCCATCAGCTGACAAAGCTTGTCGTTGTACACGCGCTCCTTGGTCCGGACTGACTTGAGCGTCCGCCAGAGCATGGGGCCCTGGAAGAGGGACAGGCTGACGAAGGCGCCGAGGTAGGCAGTGTATCTAACCATTGGTCATATCAGGACGAATGTGCAAAGGATATAGACTTACGAAAAGAAATATCCCCAACGCAACTGCGCACTCACCTTCGGCGCCCCGATCTCCTTATACAACGCCTCATTGATTGTGTAATCCTCATTCATCAACGCGGCAGTCGGGTATTGCGAACCGTTGGTCAAATACAGTGACTGTGTCTGCATGGGATAGAGGTCGTTCTGCCACGCACCGCCGATAGCCCCGATGGGGACGAGGATCCACGCGCCGAGGACGAAGGCGACAAAAATGTTGACTTGCGACCAGTATGGATAGTAAATAAAGGTCGAAGTGATGTTGGACCAGTCGAGGGTGATGTTGAGCAGGCCGGCGCCGCCGAGTCTGACAGGAAATTCAGTTCTACATCCAGATAGTCCGTCTGTGGGTAGAAACATACCCAGAGCCGAGGAAGTTTGCCTATGAAGAAGCTAATTGAGTTTGAAATAAATTGAATAAAACGAACAACATACCGTGGGGTTATCGGTGATCCAGCAAAGGAACGCCAACGAAAGGGAAAATGTATTCCGCTGCGCAAAGATCATGGTCAGTTCAGGGCCAGCAGAACAAGAAAACCAATTTGCTCACGCAGGAACTACAGGAAAACCCAAGTCAGTCGTTCGTGCAATATGCAAAAGCATTGTTCTCACCTCCCACAAGAATAAAATGAGGATCCCGAGCCAAAATACCCGCATCTGTTTCTTCGCCTGCACCGTGACGAAAAAGAATAATCATTTCATTCACCAATAAGAAGCAGGATCAAATGTAGGCTCTACTCACAGTCCGACTGTCCATCTCGAAGCTCCCGCGCATGGCATTGACTTTTTGCCATAATTCAATATTTTTGTTGAAGGTGCTCCAAGCAAAGAAGGAACTCACAAACAGACACTTGTTGCAACGTGAGTGGGAAGACCTGTCGATCCACGCATGATAAACATCCCGCATGCCAAAGCAAGAGGAGCAATACATACCGTATCGGGATTTTGGATGAGGAAGGTGCGGGCCAGGGTGGCGAGCGAGAAGCCGACTAAGACGCCGCTCCACATGAACAGGATCGCGAGCCAGCCATTCATGGGCTGTGTTATAGTAGTGATTGGTATTAGGGACCGCCGCCGTAAGTCCAACCGCGAGACAGGTTAAAATGAAATGGAAATGAAATTACGCACCTGCTGGTAGAAGACGGCAAGCGGTGCGAGAACGTAGTCCCCGAGGTTGTTGGTTGCACCCGTGTTGGCGCTGATTATTGTTTGGTACGAGATGAACGAAGGGTAGGAGCGATGTTGGATAGAAAACTTACGCAAGGACAATTGCGACGTGTTCCTGCGAGTCACAGAGTGGTCAGTCACTCGGGGGTGAAGAGGAAAACACGGCGAGGCCACCAGCTTACTTTCGTAGAGAAAGGACCAGGATTCTGTGTCGCCACAGAGTGAGTTCAGTTCATGTGCTGAAGGAACGCAGAGCTCACAAGATCAAAGCTATACTTCCCAACGCCTATCTTCATTGACGGAAGGCCAGACGCCATGAGTCGCCCGACGTATAAACTCGCGATTTGCACGAAGTAGACTGCGAACAACGCAATCCTCGATCAATAGCGCGATACACGACGTGGTAATGGAGACAAACTCACTCGAGTAAGGGACATACGTAGTCTGAATGGAAAATGAATTCAAAATAGGAAGAGAGCGAGGCAAAGAGAAGTTAATCCATACGCGGAAGAAACCTATCTAAGTCAACCAAGCCCCAAGAGCAGTGAAGGCCCCAGATAGTACGAAGAATCTGCGCCGAAATGATCATGAATAAACGGCGACGAATCGAGATCATTGAGGAGCAGGGTATTACGAACCGCCAGGTCAGAACCGGGGTGGAGGGATCATCTTCAAACGTGCAGAGCTCGCGGACGATGCGCGGCAACGCGGCGTAAGCTGGATCATCGTCGTCGCCTGGGGAGCGATAGAGTTTAGCTTGGGACCTAACTACAGCGAGAACAGAGACAAATTCTCACTAACCTTTCACGTCGACAATGTCTCCTTCCGCGATGAGCCCGGCACCTTTCTCCATGTCGGAGAGTGACGGCTTCTCATCAAAACTTCCGCTCTCGTTGGCCTGTTTCTTATCGTTGGTTGCATACGCCGCGGAGGTGAGGATGGCGACGTCTGAGACGGCGGTGCTTAGGCCTGCGTCTAACTCCTGCTGGGGCATGGTCACAGCTGTGTGTGGGTGAGGAAGCAGGGCTTTCAACTGTGATAAGGGCAAGAAGCACTCCGGTTTTATGGGCCAACGAGAAAGAGAAGCACCGGTTTGACGGGTGTTCAGTCGTCCTGGGCGATGATTGACCGGAACACAGACCATATTGGAACCGTTATCGAACCGAATTGTCGGCGCTGTGGTGATCAAAGGGAATCAGCCTAGTTCGTTATTTTATTGACTTCACCGCAATCGCCTGTCAAAGACATACCTTGGCGGGGAAATGGACCACATGTAACGATACCTAGTAGCTCTTAGTCTGCGCAAGAATGGCACTGGGCTCACCCACGCGATACTTAGATCCGGTTTGCTTACCGCACGATAACAATTGTAGTGAATTGCGATGATTTCGATATCCCAATTGGAAGTGGAAAAATATGATCGAGGAAAGCAAAACCTTTGTGTACCTGAAAACAGTGGGAGAAGATGTGGGAAAGATGTAAGACTAACCTGAATTTGCTCGTGTGTCTGGAGAAAAACATATCCAGCGATACAGAATTCGAGTTTGTGGCGACCCGTAAAAACTCCAACAATTGAATTTTCCGGGAGCTGAGTCCTGCGTATTCTGGGATATCATCGACGCATCGTTATTCTTAGCTAGGAACCAGGCTAAGACAATTAAGTCGAGCCCGATAAAGGAAGGCTTATCACGCAAGTGTTTCAACAACAATTTGAACGTCCAAAAGCCACAGTGAGCAGGAGAAAGGGTGATACGGTCGTCGAATACCTTGGCCAGGTCAGTCGGTCATATCCAGGGGCTGTTCATGGAAACCACACAGTGTCGGTGGAATGTGAGGACGGAAGCCAAATGGAAGCAGAAGCATGCCAGCAGAGATGCACAATCAATATTGTTACGATCAAGTCTTCGGTTGCAATATCCGCATGGAAGATTTCTTACCTGCGCACTGATGTTGAGGTAATAGAGCAACTATCGGCCAATTCTTTGTTTTCTTAATTATTTTTATTTCCTGCCCACGCGGCGAAGTGATAAATCCCTCCAGCTTTCCGGATAAGGAGTGCTTCTTTTACTTCCGGAATCCCACAGACCGTCCAAGGTGCTGGATCGCTGGGGCGGTGGTCAAGGTTGCAGCTCCCTGGACGTCCCCGTTGCGACAACGAAGGATAACGTGTTCATTATTGAACTGGCTCTCCAAATTGAAAAATCGAATCCTGACCAAATTTCGTCTCAGAAAGCTTCGGTGTGTTGTCAATATAAGTATGGAAGGCGCTCAAATCCCACTGACCGCCATCACTCAGGGTTCCTATATCATTATCCCTGTCCACGGGTGAATTCAAAGCACGGTTAGTATGGGACCGCAAACATGAGCATCCGTCTGCGGCTGCTGAGGAGAAATTAGACTCTATTTACACATCAGAATGAATGAATGGATGGATCGTCCTATAATTGAAGCCAATTGAACCGCTATATCAGGAAAAGATAGCTATCTACGGCCAGCCACGGGTACTGTGGAGTGCTACAGTAGCACAGGCTCGGTACCAGCCTGCGTACACGAGTTGCAATAATGTGGTGGGTACGTTGCCGTAGGCAGGCTGGTATAGCTCAAGGCCATCATAAGGGCTGAGCGTGGAGTTTAAAATTGTTCCTTTCCCTTATTCAACCATTTATTCTGGTTCAATTTGACAAAATTTTCAATGATAGACGACGCTCTGATGCTTATTTACTTAAAATATGTTTCTTCAAGTTTTTTTCAAAAGTTTATATGCGGCGAGTTCTGAGGGCTCGATTTTTGACAGAGAAATGATTCCTTTCACAGTCGCCGGGATGCCGCCCATCGGCACTGCCCAAAATTTTAAAACTCCGGGCTGAGCCCTTTAGCAGGTCCTGAATTTACCAACCCGCCTACGGCAGAGTGCTGACCACATCTTTTTTTGCCATTTGTAGGCAGTTTGGCCTAGACTAACAGTAGCACGCCAAAGCGCTTGTAGATAGCCGTAGCTGATTGATTTTTCCATGATGTAGTCAGATGCAACCAATACCGCTGGGAATAATGCACCTCTACCTCTTTGCTCCAGATAATCTGATGAATGACGGACTTCTGGTGCATTGAGCAGGTCATCCAGGAAAGTGAGTACGTCTGTCTCGAATACTCCACCCCCTCAGTCCCTATGTGCCTTGAAGTTGGACCTGACTTACCCCATGACGTTTGAATAATTCAATCCATTCTTCTTGACTCCCTCTGCATTCTTCAAGTTCTGGAGCCAGCAGGCTATCCTCGGCAACATCACGGGTCCCCTAGACACGAATCTCTTAGCAGGGCAATATGCCATTCAAGCGTCCATCACGCGGGGTACTAAGGCACGGTACGCAGGAACCTGGCTGGCCTGCGTCAAATGCCACTGCCTCTCCTACATCCCACTGACACCAACGTTGTTCTTCATATCAAGACTCTCTTGCTTGTTGGCTGTTCCGGACTAATGCACATCTTTTTTCCGTCTTTCAAGTCTTCTCATGAGACGTCTATTATTCTTATTACAGGGTAGATAGGCGTACACAGCGATTGGGCCGTTGACGACTGTAGCGTGCAATATTGACGCGTTGTATGTAGGCACAGTACCTGCTTGTTCCTCATTGGGACTTTAGCAGTAATACGTCCTTTCTCCCTTTCTTCCTTCTTCCTGTCAAAAGTCTGATGGCTGTCGGCGCAGCTGCTGTTTAGAATAACTATAAAATGGAGGCTATGGAACCGCTATTCCCCTACTCATACTCTTCTCGATCATGTCTCTTCTGCTTGCGCCCTACAATGACGCGATGCGCCTCGGGATGGGGTACGCGTCTTTCCCCTCATGTTGGACGACCTACTGACGCGTATGCCCTAGATTCAACTCCTTCACCCAGCAGCTCTGCATCAACGACGCCGTTCGATTGGCAGACGGCAAAAAAGGCGAACCTGCAACCGACCAGCACTTGCGACCTCAATATCGCCACGGGCAGATGGTTGGCGCTGACGGGGGGAACGTCGATGTTAGCCAGGACGTTGTGTGGACCGCCAAGTTTGTGGACAGAATAAGTGAAGTTACGGACAGTCTGAACGTCAGCGGTATGGGTCTTGTTTCTCTTCCTTCACGAGGCTCATTACCCCCGAGGCTCTCTACAAATCAAGTGCGATGCCATCGGTGGAGGCGGCAAAGCATCTGCGTCCTTTTTCGACACCAACAAGTTCAAGGAGAGCGACATCAACTACCTCATCCAAGTCCGCGTCACCAACCAGCGTCTCTCTGCTCCAGGTACCGTTCAGTTTCTGCTTATTGTCCTGAAATTAACAACGCAACTTGTAGATCTCATTCACTTTGACCCAGTCGCACATGTACCCAACTCAGAGTTCACGCGCGTTTACGGAGACTCGTTCATCTCGGGTTTTACGGAGGGTGGCGAGTTCAACGCGCTCATCTCCATCAAGCTCAAGGACCGCTCGTCCGCGAAGGCGATCAAAGGCCAGCTTGAGGTTGATATGAACTTCAAGGCTGCCTCGGTGTCCGGGAGTGCAGCGGTGGACAAGAGCAACTCGTCCTCGAACATCGATGGCGAAACGACAATCTCGGTCTCTTGGAAGGGTGGAGGAGACATCAAGGATGCAGAGGTTAGCGACTGGACTCTGGCGTCGCTCAAGGCCGTGGCGATGGAATTCCCCGAGCATGTTATGGCTTGTCCTATGCGAACCAAGTTTGTGTTTGTCTGTCTTTCCTACTCGTTCTTGACCGTTTCTAGTGCCATCTTGACCAAGTATACTGCTCTAAAGAGCTTCTACGAAACCAGTGTCAGAGGGACACCGCTCCGTTAGTTTCACTCTTTTCTGTTTCATTTCGCTAACTGATGTACGCAGAGTACGAAAATGCCGGAGTATATTCTTCTGCTCTTCTCGACGCTTACATGGACTACAAAGTAATGTGGAGAGACATTCAACAGGGTATGTGTGCTCTGTTCCACTCGATCGCCATCTAACTTCAAATAGCTGGATGGGAGGTCAAGCAAGGACAATCGATGTTAACTGCCAAAGCCGACATTCCTCAGTTTGCAGACCTTGCGCTCGAGGCAAAAGCAGATTACACGACTCGACTCAAGCAGCATCAACGCAGGATTGAGGAGATTCAAGCACGTAATGCGACAAAGGCGTTACCAACTCCAGCAGTCTCGACTGAGGAAGGGACCACGGAAAGTGCTTCCGCCGACCCCACCCAGCCTGCAGCCTCTGATGCGTTATCATCCGCGCCGGCGGCTACAACAAGGGCCGTCGTTAAATCCTCCACAACGTCCCCCGCGCCTGTGGCCTTCGTAAGCATACCGGAAGAACTGCCCGAAGCTCCAATGCCGCCAAACAATCTCAAACCGTATAAGCCCGACATCTTTGGGCTAGACGCTGCGCGTCGTGACTGCCGCTTCGAGATGATCAAGATTGTGCGCGAGGTCCGTCCTTTCTTTCTCGACGGGTTTCCTTGATTGATTACATGCACCAGGTCGATGCTGTTGCAAATGACCCGAAAGTTGCTTGTGATCCCACTCGGCTATACCAGTACCTTTCGCCTGCTGTATTCCAAATGCTTCTTCCTGTGTGTGCGGATCCTTGACATCTCTGGTCGATACTGACAACGCCCAAAGACAGTCACGAACCTGAGTAAACAAAAGGCGGCCGAGCTCGCGGCCGAAGAGGCCAAGAAGGTGGAGGAAGACCAGGCAAAAGAGAAGGACAAGCTCAAAAACGATCTTGTATCGTCACAACGGGACCTCGGTAAGCTGCAAGATAAGCAGCGCGAGCTGGAGCGCACCAAAGGCGAGCTGGAGGGCAAAGTTCGCGATCTGGAGGCTGCAAAGTCTAAGCTCAAGTAAGTGCACTCCTTTCCATATTGAATTCTTCTGAACGTGTCGTAGCCCGCATAATGGATGGGCACCTTTCGCGCTCAACACGCCTATCCGCTTCCGCTCCATTGCAAATAGAACCAGCTTGGACTTTGACTGGTCCGATAATAGAGGGAGCAAGAACTTCGGGCAGTACGATGCGGTCGAGCACAACAATCAGAAGTTCGAAATTCTGTCTATCGGCCCCAAGGCTTTCGCTATTCGTCATATCGCGTCAGGACGATACATTACTACCCAAAACTCGCGCCCCGATGGCGGTGTGTACATGGGGATGGGAGACTTCCCCTTCCCGGTCACGTTCCAGTGTTTGCTCGACGAACGTGGGAATGCGAACGGCAAAGTGATGTGCGTATAACAATTTCTTTCTTGTGATCTCGACTCACGTTCCGAACAGGATCCGTTTTGCCGAGCAAGACGAGTACACTTTCAATAGCGAGGGGATACAGTGCAGGAAACTCATTGGCTGGATGCACGCTAAAGGCGCGAACGACGAGTGGCAGGTCAAGGCATTCAACGATTTAAGCATGTGAGAGGCTGCTTTTTTTCGGCTTTTGTCATGAATACCAGGGATGGTTACTTTGTCTCTATGCTTTATTTATTTGATATCTCTACTATTTCAACTTGCTATTTCAGTGATCCCCATTCCATTAGTTACATATTTCATACATTTACCAATTCTATGTTCCTTTATTTACATTGTCTGTATATAAACCGTGGGTACTGGCTACTGGCTATAATACACACATCAGGAAAAACCTCCCTGTCTAATTTCCTGACATTTTTCTGAAATTATATTACCCTCATATAATTTTACGATACTTTGGATAATCTCACCAAATTTCGCGAAATTACGGCACTTTACTCTTCAACACTTCTCTTGTGCTTAATTGTACTTTGTCTCTAGGACTGGTAAATGTTTCGCACTTACCTTTCTCTAGGACTCCACGACTATTGGATTTGACTGGAAGCTTCATGCCCACTCTTATCCTTTGGCTCATGGGTCACACAGGGGATTTGTAAATGAGTTCAGTGAACCCTACAAATCTACACTACCTGTAATGGCTTTCAACACACGAGCAAAATAATATCTCCAATAGCTCCCGTCGTCGTAGTTTACACAAGCGCAATACACGTCTTTTGCATTCACCAATCGCCGTTCCACCGTGGTCTTGATCTTGAATGCGCCCATCCACAGTTCCACGAAGCCGACAAGGAAGCACAAGGTGAACGAGGTTGATCCAGCCAATGTGATCCATACCGCGCGAGCTTGTGAAGCCCCCAAGCGCGATGATGAGATCTAGAAAATTAAGTACGCTTTCACTTTTCATTTTTTCAAGTCTCATTTGCGGACTATCACCTCAAAATACCGATCATCTTTTTTGTTTTTTTGTTTTTTTGTTTTCTGTGTTTGTCTGCTCGTGATTTCATACGGTATTCTATCAATGTGCTCGAAAAACTCTACAAATAATTTTAGTTGGCTAATGGCTTGAACGCGTCTAGGCTTTCGTAGTCTCGGGAGTTGCCGAGAATGTTGAAATTGGGGGAAGAGGCGTCGGCATGTCAAGCGTGAGAATTTCGGCCCAACACGCGGCTTTTGCCTCAGTTTGTGCTCTTCACGCTGATCTCCCTTTCCAGCACGTCTGGACCAACTGTATCTAAGTACGACTGCTGCCGCTCCAGGACCCTTTCCGCGCCCTCCGCCAGCGTCTATGCATGCCTCGTCATCGATGAACTCCCCGTGCGAGGTACGGTCGCCTTCCCGTTTTCCTTCATCCGGTGGCATCTCTTAATATCAATCCTCCTCCGAAGCTGTACTGCGCCTTTGCGAATATCGCCAGTCTACTCCTCGTGCACGATCAAGGGTACGTCGCCGTCCGTATCCATAACCTGCTCGCTCATCCTTTCCTACATGGTGCCCTCTGCACGTCTCCTGGAACCCTCTCCCATCTAGCAAGCAATACGTCTCACTCGTATCGAAACCGACGTTGGTCGCTGACAGCCCTGCCGCTGGCTCTCCCTCGCGCCATTCCTCGGTCCTCTGCGCCGTCAGACCTCAGAGATCAGGTCGTCCTCCTCTTACTGTTATTGCCACGCCGAAGATTTCTGCTCGATGCGCGCAGGCGACATTCTCTCCAGCGTCCATTCAATTCTGCATCTAATCCCAGGCATGTCTCCTCCCTACCCTTCCTTCTCGCCCCTGACCCTGCCCCAGCCACTCTGCTCCACAGATAGATGAGACGTCCGACGCGCTGCTCGCTGCTGCTTGTAGGCGATGAGATATTTACATGTACGTCCCGCTGCTCCCCTTCCCGAATACTCTTCATTCTTGCTGACCGACTCCCTCACAGACAGACGAAATACCGCGCCGCTCCGACTCCGTGCTCGCCCACGAGCCGTCCTTGCGCCCTGCGCCGGCAGTGGGTGTTTGGATGGATGTCTTGCTCATCACCCATGCGCACGCGGGAAGCGAATGGCGCCGCGACGCGGTACTGCGATGATGACGTAGCATACTCCCCGCTGGCGGCGTGTGGAGGTGTGGAGTCTCGTTTCCTCCCTTACTCGTGGACACAGGGTGCGAGGGGGATGGATGGGGACGGAGATCATACGCGAGGAGGTGCGCGAGGAGGTCATGCGCGGGATGGATGAAGCAGGTGCGCGCGCAATGGTGGTGGACGGCCTTGGTGCAGCGAGTGAGGTCGAAGCGGCGCTGCCGGGGATGGAAGTTGGAGACACGATACGGGCGGTGCATGCCTGCGCTACCCCGCGCGATAGCACTCGCGGTGGCATCACTTGCGGTGATGTCGCTAGGGCTTGTGATATCGCTCGCGGTAACGAGCCCGGTGGAGACCGGTCGCAATGACGAGCGTGGTGGAGAGCGTGGGGTACGAGCAGCGTGTGGCGGGATCGTCAGTGGGGTTCGCTGTCGAGCGGCGTGGGGGCATGGTGTCCTCCTGACGGTGTGCAGCGTAGCGTACCTACGACATCGCTCGTGATGACGCGCGCGGTGGAGAGCGATGCGTGCGGCGGCGGTGCCCTCGCACGGTGTCTGCAGTCGATCACTCGTGAGGACGCCCGCAGTGGAGAGCGAGAGCGAGGCGTACGGGCGGCGTGTGGCAGCGGATCTTCAACGCTGCCGGCGTGCCTGCGCCAGTCGGGTGCGCTGTCGAGCGGCGAGGGGGTTCGGGAAATGTGGTCCCGCGGAACGCTGGTCAGGCCTGCGCCGCTCCCGATGCCTCTCACACTTTGGCGCGTGGCGGAAGATGGGAGGCTGAGTAGGATCTTCCGCTAATTCCGCGCTCATGAGAGACGCGGTATATGGTATCGGAAGGTGTACTCTTGCACTAGTCCGCGACTGCGCACAAAGGGAGGAACAGTGAGGCAGTAGTTTCCCGGAGCACGCGCGCGGGGCGCAGGGCGACGAGGTGGCTTTACTCTTATCTCGTGTCCGCAAGCTGTGTGGCTGGGCATGGGTGTGAATGGAGAACGCTGAGAGTATCTGCCTCCGCTGCCGCCCTCGAGGAGCTGGCGATCTTGTCAATGTGCGCTCTCAGAGCTCTCGGAGGACGAGCTGACTCCGGGGAAGGTCACACCGCGGACACGTGTTGGTCTGCAGAACGCGGGGGCATCCATCTCGTCCACCTGCTCGCGCTCACGCGTGGGGTGAGGTCGCTTGGAGCGCGAGTGCGCGCCTGATCTTCTCCGCCGATGGGCCAGGTGGATTTTGTCGGCGCGCGGTAGGACGCCATCGAGCAGTACCGTCTGGAGCTGGATCCGATGCCCGTTGACGCAGCGACCGGAGTTCCGCAGGCGTGCAGAACTTTTCCTGCGTTGTGAGTTTGAAGATACTTCCTCTTCCCGTTCTGCCCTATGTTTATATAGCTTATACCATGAATCCTGTATTCCGAGCGTCGCCAGAAACAACCGGACCTCGACTTCCATGCTTTGAAGGTGCCCGCTCGACACACAATTTATGCATCGTGTTTCTCATCGAGGGCCAAGTCGATAGTTCGAAATTCATGCGCCCGGCGGAGCAGAGCAGGACGCGGCGGCGAGTGGAGAGCCCCGTTTAACGCGGTATTACGGGCCGGACGTTCCGCTGTACTTAGGTTTGTTTCTCGTTTGATAGAGCTTCTTTCTGACCACTGTGGGCTTCGACTTCAATAGCTTTATAATTGGTTCAGCCCGTGCCGTACTAGTCTGAATCTGTTGGCGGGTACGATCAAGGACCTCACCTTTCAATCCGGAACGTGACCTTTTTCCCACGTCCAAATCGGGTCGAGATCCATGGTTCGCATACTTCCCGGTGGTTCAAGTCCATTGTAGCACTGAGAAAGGGTTCGAAGACATTATTCATGTTTCTGGAACAGTCTCTGTATTTTTTGGAGGGAGCACCGACCTAAAACTCCCTCTTTCAGTGAGTAGCAGAAAACAGCACGTAACACCTTCATTTCGGAGCTGATTTTCTCCGGGAAAAGAGAAGGTTCCATTTAAAATATCATAAAAATGTATCAAAATGCATTAAAAAGGTCCAAGAAGTTGTGCGATGGCGCTATAAGGTTTGTGTCCGAATTTGGGCGTGGGAAAGCTTACATTTTGTCATCGAAAACCGAGGTCCTTGATCCCGGATCCGCCATGCCAGTGAAATCAGACTCCATATTGAAAGATTTATTGATTCACAACGCCCTCCGGGCATCCCTGGTACCACTAACCCCGAGCTGTACCTGTGATTCCGGAGGCGGGTTTAATATTCAGGTTGTGCCAAGATGGTCACAGTCTGTCACCGAAGGAGGTGAGATTACTCAGCTTCCAGCTTCCATCCATGTACGTTTTCTGCTTTCCTTTGCCTAGTTTTGACTGCTTTCTGACAGTCCTAGGAAAGGCGGATACCGTGTCCCGCGGCATTCTTCTTACATTTCTTCATTGCCGAGTTTTGTTTCCTTTCCGAAAGCAAAGTTGGATGCAGTGTCCCGTGGCCTCCGGCCGCCCTCTGCTTTTGTTTCCTTCGACCTTTTCCTTTTTGCAGACAGTTAGATTAAAGCAATCACATCTTTGTGTTGGGCCTCCGGCCATACTCTTGGCTGAGATTGTCTGAGAACATTGGAAGACTCACATCAAGCTGGCGGCACTGTTGTTTGTTCAAATTTTCGGAGTTGTCAATTAGAGAGGCAGCAAGAAGGAACAAGCGTGAAAGCGCAGAGCCAATGAAACAAACCAGTGATTCGAGAGTCAAAATGAACATATCCCAACTGAAGTTTAGCAGTAATTGACATGCCCGAGCATAAGTTCAATGATTTCTAAAAATGACCAAGTTGTGCAAACAATTAGCGCCGTAGCGGGACGGTTGACGGTTAAAGATAAAGTGTGCCTGAGGACGAATCGGGCGGAACAACGGGGATACACGGGTAATTTATAATCCACCATTTTGGCGGTGTTCTGAGGAGGCCATTTAACAATTTTTCAGCCACCGGAGCTGGGAGTTGTCGTGGGGCAATGTACCGGGACCGGTCGGGCGAAATACGCGGACAATCACGGGTGATTTGTAATCCATGATTTTGGCGGGAATCTGAGGAAGTCCGTTAACGGTTCTTCAGCCACAGGGACCGGGAGTTACCGCGTGGCAGTGTTGATGTTAGCTAATCCATGATCGAGGCCATGATCGAAGTAAGGTATTTACGGAGATGAGACCTGGAACCTAAAACGGTACCAGGAACTGTCATAAATCTCGTGGAGTCTGACTACAAGTGAGACTAGTGCCGTACTATGTTGAGCTGACAATGATGATCAGTGTGATGCCGCGCAGCTGGCATATAGATTCGACACCTCGGCTGTGTCTTATCGTACCTGCTTCCATGCCTTTGTATTATGCGAAGAGATGCTATGAGTAATCATCAAATGACCCGAGAGGACACGAGGTCAACACCTCGCAATCCTGTGCTGCCAAATTGAATGCCAGGATACCCTCTCCGTGCCCCCATGTACAGCGCCCTCGAAGACGGTTCGCCAAACACGACGGACGGCGCCTGCGTAACCCAGTGCGTCCTTACCTGGCTCTTTCCACCAGATTCTTACCCATCGTTGTTACTTCAGTCGCTCCGCCTCTGAATTTTTCCCGAATGCCCAACACTTCGTTGTCAGCGGCGGCCAATTTACCAGCCATATTACTCACACGCACTGCGGACATGCCTCTGGCCCGTCTGGTCAGACCACGCCGACTCTTGTGTTCATCTATCTAATGACTGTGAAGGAGGTTTTCGAACGATCCCGCTAGGAGATTTGAATCTCCTCAATGAGATACGCCTCGACCACGGATTCGACATCCGACCAGGACGCGGTTCTGTTACTCGACTGTTGATCAGACCGCCGAGTAGGCGGACCTATTCTGCCCGAATCAAAGGCCGCAAGTCGGACATGACCGTTGCTGTATACCAGGGACAGAATGCGGAGGAAGTGGGTCAATTTTGAATCCATGTAGGACAACTTTGACCACAGATGCAAAGGAATGGCAGCGGGACGTTAAAAAGTACTCAGGCGTGCGGTGAGATGCATTTTCTGTTGCGGCGATCGAATACGTGACCAACCGCAACAGCCATCCAAAATTTTTGCAAGTTTACGGTGTTCTGGAACCATGCAGTCTGTACGCTACGGTCTTCCATGATGGTGCGTTCACTTTGTTGTTCAAAAAAAATGACTCTCAACAGTTCTGGATTAGACTTGATCTCTTTGCAAGAGATTTATTGGCTTTGTCGCCGGTCAGCTTTAGCGACGGCGTACCTCGACGCGTACTTTGTATGTTCGGTTGCATTTCACCGGGAAACGTGCTGAAATTTTCATAGGGTTTGGAGCTGTGGGTACGTGGATAAGCAAGCACCTGAATTCGGCCGCAACAGTCCTTCGCAGGATGCAGAGCTGTACATTCATTCCATCACCGGGACATTTTTGGCAGGCCTCCTACACAACGCTCTCATGCTTTGCGCTAATCAGTCTATAGCACTATGGATCCTATACGCCTTGGATACGGCGCTCCACTGGGCGTCTATGTGTTGATCTCTCTGCCAGTACCGTCCACCGGCACATTCTCCCAGTTATCCTCCCTGGCGGGGTACCACACATTTCGATACCCCCACTTCCGCGGGATCAAGACGCCGCCATAATCGACGCGCTCACGTTGCAACAGCATCATGAGATTATCAACCACAGTCACAACATCTCCCAATGGTCCTCCGAGTCGGTGCTTGTGAACAAAAGAATGAAACTCGGGGCCTTGGTTTACCTCCGGTCCGGCTGTTCGGAGCCTATTGAGATTGCTTCGATAAACACCTGCGAACTTGAGGATTCTGGGTGGAAACTGAGGATTTCAGGTTCATCGGTGCCGTCAAAGCCCACGCGTATGAAAAATGGTTGGACACGGTAAGGCTGAAACTCTAATGGAATTGGATTTCTCGTTCACGTTCCCAAGCTTCGACTACTTCAATATCATGACAGCTGGAATAGCCACGCGTGAGATCCACTGGCCGCATGCTGCAAACAGCTGGCTTCCGCAGGCAAACTATGTCTTCAGTAGTCTCAACATTAGCTCCAATTACGAGCGTTATCGTGAGTCGCTAAACAATCCTATACCTCAGATCTCGTTCATAATGCGTAGGAATCGTTGATGGGATCGAGTACCGGCTCTCCTTCCGCAACACTTCTGAAGTGTCTCCGGAAGACGGTTACCTTTTTCTTTGCCCACTCGCAAACTTCCATGCCCCTGGTAGCACCCGCTTCACCCATCCCAATCTCGCGGCATACTGGTCACTCGATCCCTCTGGTACCAGGCGACTGAATCATTGGAGGGCGACGATGCTGGGCTTTCCCTCCGTGGAGTTCAAGATGAAGGTCTGGACCCGAACCTGGGATGAAAATGTTTATGTTGGGCTCCAGCAATTCCACCGTGGTAAAGGATTCGATCCCAATACGCGAGATGTTGCGAGACACATGGGTATAGTGCTCTATGAGTCACCGTGGATCGATGATCAGCTCGAGGATGGTAAGCCCAGAAACCGAGTTCACGCTTGTTTGGTCTGATACAGCGTTCCTCAGTCGTGCAAGATGAGTACATTGCAAAACAAGCTTCACAATCAGGCAGAACCAACCTCATTTCCGAGGGCGAAGGTTTGTTTCATATCGCAAATCTGTCACGGGCTTATCTTTTTCCGTGCGAGCAGTGATTGGATACTCGTCCTTGAAATCACCCGAGCTCGAAATATTCGACGTCTCTTGCATACCCGACCGGGCTATAATGGAGCCTGAGCCTCCGAAACCTCTCTTTACAATCATGCGAATATTCACCCGAACTCGTGCTCAGCACATTGTCCTCTTGTTCGGATTATTGTTCGTCACTCTCTTTTTCCGGGGATCAGTCTTCAATGTTAGTCAGTTGGTTCATCGTTTTTCTCTACTATGCTCACGTCTATCACAGTTTTCGGACTCGAATATTGTCGGTGTTGCCATTCAACGTGCAGAAACGCTAGAGTCATGGCTTCCGGATGAGGCCCTCATAACCCTTATCGATGTCTTGAAGGCGGATGTGCGTGCAGCGGTAGTGTACAATGCTATCGAAGGTGAAGGCATACGGAGGAAGTGGGTTCGAAGGCAACTGAGCATGAAAGAAGCCTGAACATCAGCCTGCCGTTTCGCGTTGCAATCAATCAATTATATCCCTCGTCTCACCTGAAGTTCGTTTATGTAAATACACTTGGGATTGCGAAGGTCGAGGAATCGAGTTAAAACTGATAACAATATTCAGGACCCACAGATCATTCGGAATTACACGCCCCATGTTAAAATGCAAGCATAGATTCGGAGGTCGTGCCGTAGTGCCGTATGCGGTTGGTCCTGTTTGGACACTGACGTTTTTGGCGCTTAACTCTCTGTTCCTCCTCCAACGTTCCATGGAGGACAAGCGCCCCGTCGACGACCAGTTCCACCCTGTAGTCACAGACGTGCCATCTACGTCGGTGCACCACCCCTCCTCTCGGTCGTAACTCATGGTACTGGACATAGATGCCGCGGCAGCTTCTTCCCTAATGCGCAGCATTTTGTACTCTCTGGTGGCACGTTCAGCATCACGAATGTCAACCATGCTAGTTCTCCGAATATTCCAACGTCAGGTATCTCTTTTTTTATCGTTTGCGACCCCAGTTGAATACTCGCTGGACAGCCTTTCGACATATGTTGATGGGAGACCTGGATCTGCACCGTGAACTAAAACTCCCCCCCGGGTCCAATGGGTCTCATTTCAGGCAGATTAAGGGCGCCAGTGTGAGACGTATCTACTTGGCGCGTGTTCGTGGCTATAAGGCGATGATGACCGTAGCTTTGTATCGGGGCGAAAACGCCGAGAATGTGGGTCTAGAGTTACGATTTCACCGTGTAGGGACTAAGTTTGATCCTAGGAATGGCGGCAGGAAGTGTTTCGATGCTCATGGCTTCGGTAAGGTTTGCATTGACATCGTTGTTTGTGCCGTGATACTCATAGATTAATTTCAGCCATCCGAATTTCCTTCAACTCTTTGGTACCGCCAGCACATGTGGTCTACATGCCACCATATTTTACGATGGTCGACCTGTATATTGCTAAAAGCATGTAACCGGTTTAAACGACGGATTAGAATTCATACCCGCTCAAGAAACACTCTCGATTCACTTTCATTCGCCCGTGTCAACTGTTTATTTGTGGGGCTATTTCGTATGCGATTCGGGGCCCCCATTCACGCAGTCACTAATCTATCACTAGGAACAAGAATTTGCGGTAAATAAGATGGTTGGCTTCCCTTTTAGGCCCTCACGAAAGTGTAGGATGCTTGGCAATACCTTTATTCCGTTTCGGGTGTCGAGCTGGTAGGTCTTTGTATGGCGCTCGAGAGTTTTGCTCACCAATACTAGGATTCCTTTTCCTGCGCAATGGGGATCCGTCCATCGACGGGCCGTTTGTGCATAGATCTCACACCACCAATGAACCGGTGTGGTAACCCCTACCTATTCTACAGCCCTTGGCAGACGTCATTTCGAAACCTCAAATACTCTCGTAGGCTCAAGGACTCGACAATAATTTCCTCCGTTTCACTGGAACACTACCACAAAATCTGTTTCTTGTATCTGTCGCAATTTCGCCACACCCCAGTGACCATGCACGCATCGGTTGATCTTGGATCGATACTATTCTGCAGCGCGGGTTCCAGATTCCAAGACGTCGTCAATGTCGCCTCTATTCGAGGCCTGGCCTACCAAGATTCCGGTTGGTTGCCGGAATTGTCCGAGTTGGAACACAACTTGGTCGAGGTCGGCGGTGGTTGGGCCCGGTACGTTATCTGCCGTGGTTCAACTTAAACACTTTCTGAAGTCTTGCGTACAAGTCTCCATTCTGAACATGTTGAACAAATCGAGAAATATTCCGCAAAATATATTGCGGTGCATCAGAATTCGCATTTTGGTTAACCCAAGCGAACCACATATTCGACCGCCGCAAGATCACGACCGGGCAGGAGGATTATGGTACTTCAATTTACAATGTGCCGACGAATCCTATCTGAAGACTCACATTCACGACAGTCTTCGTTCACAGCATCGAGTATAGACTTATGATATCTGGCGCTGCTATCGGATACCTCTTTCTCTGTCCATTGGCAGAGCTACAATCCGGCCTTCCGAACCGCATGTGCCTCCCTTCATGTCCAGCATACTGGTCCCTCGAACCATCTGGAGCTCAACCTTTGAGCACCGATGAAGCGGAGCGCCTCGGATTCCCCACGATCGACTTGATCATGGAGGTGCAGGGGATGTATCTCGTGGGAAATTTATACACCGGGCTCCGCCAATTGTATCAAGGCAAGGGCTTTGACGCCTACACTCAAGACGTCGCGCGAAAACTTGGGTATCCGCTATACCAGGTGTCCGAGCAATTAACTTCACGTGTGGAGGGTATGCACACAAGTAATTTATGAACTGTTATTGACTGTCGCACAGAACAAGATGAGCCTCGCGGCGATGATAGTTCCGAGTCAGCAAGCACCGGGACCGTTGAATGCATCAGAGGTACGCTTCAAAAACACGGCCTTTTCATTCAGGCTCTGATGCAGCCCCAGCGCCTGATCATGACAACGCGGCTCTGTCTGCCGACACAGAACTCATTCCATCTACGGGCTGGACCATCGTGATGTCTGTACAGCTCGCGCTCATGTTGACGCTTGGGATGTTGCGACTCTACAGTTGTCTATGCGCCGCGAGGGCAAGGATTGTTGGGACTGTGTAAATGTACCGTTCGAAATCTTTCAAGAAACTTGCACCTTGCAGACTCCCGGACACCGGAGCAAGGACTACAGCAAAGTCTAGTGGATGTGGGACGGTACAGGTCAGAGGTCAGCGAACACAACATTGGAAAACCGGGAGAGCTACGATATAAGGGAAAAAGCATATAAAGGTAGCAATTTCAGTAGTAAGAATAGCAAATGAGAACAATCCAATTCAAGGAACAAAACAGATCGAACTGAACCGAGTTTGAGTTGCGACTACCGTGTTCAAAGACCACCGTATTATAATGACACTGGAAATAATCCAAATTCCTGACAGATTGCATGCTTCCACTTACGCATTGTTCCTCGATTTCATAGCACTCCTTCACATCGAGGTTCTTCGCGGACTCGTTCAAGCTGGTCTCCATCATGGAGATCGCCAGCTGCGACAAGCCTGGGAGTAGCCTGGGTTAACCCCCCTCGTGCCTCACAGCCTTCTGTAAGGTCCACTTGCAATACACCTGAGGATGGCCGGTCGTGTCTACGTCGATATAGAGCAGCGCCGCATCTTCGCCTTGAACGGCCGCGCCGACTTGTGATTCTGACAAAGAAAAAAACAGTCTCAGCGGTGCGCCAGTGTCAGCATTCAGCTCTTGTCTCCACAAGCAGAACACATCGCGAAGCAACGGCAGCGCGCCAGCCAGGTTGTCGGGTTCTAGAAGTTTGAAAAAGGAAGCGAACGAAGACGCGAACGTGATAGGTGAGGCAATTAAATCCGCCACCAGCGACGTCAGTGCGTGCATCGGGGGGCAAATCACTCGTCACTCGGAAGACCTCTTTCTTTAGAAGCGAATCTCTATCTGCATTTTCCTAAAAGAAATCAGAACAGCGAAGTCAAACATGTAGAAACGGACAAACCTATTATCAGGCTTGGACCATCAAGGGTGTCGATTCTGGGTCTCCTGGACTCTTATACCATGCGAAGGAGTCTTTGGCTGTGCCATGGGTTAGTGTAAGATCTAGTCTGCCTGACTCGATTTCTAGCAAGAGCAAGGCGACCGGCACACCCACTCAGACCCAGAGCAAAAGAAGAGTTTGTGAAAGCCACCTGATGAATTTTTGAATGTCATTTCTCTCGTTACCCATCAGCCCAGCTACCAGAAGCTGAACCACCGAAGATAAGTCCAAGTGGAAGGGGTCCTAGGTGGCTGATTAGGTCTTTGTGAATGGGCTGGTGGATGTAGAATTAAATCAAGTTTAAGTTTTCATCAGGTGGCTTGCGCAAACTCTACTGTCCTCAGGAAAATAGCTGTAAAACTCAACAAAGTAATAATACGGTGTACTGCCGTATACGGTCGTACTTCAGCCGTACCGTACCATTAGACTATTGGAAGTCAAACTGACGGGACGTTATACGACACGGTGATGAAGAAATACGACTGTCGATTGTACGGCTGTCCCGTATGCGGCAAGGTCCGGAACGCTATTTGATATATCACGGTCCTCAGAAGCTTAGCGGTCGCTGATATATCACAGCGGCTGTTGATTGACTAGATATGAATATCGGGTCAATGAACATTGGTTTTTCCCAGGGGCTGGTGGCAGAGAGACACCTCAATGCAAATCACGGAGCTATGAGAGCATCAGAAGGTAGTCCACAAGCCCTCGTAGGGTGCGTGTCAGCCTTGCTATTCCGCTGCCGCTCCTTTATGCCATTTACTAAACGTTCTATGGAGTTTTAGTGCCCATTTCTTTGGGGACCGTTGGGTTTTATCTCCTTCAAGGTTTCCCCGTTCTCCCTCTCTGTCATTCCCCTCGAGTCTCCGAAGCTTCTGTGGGAGGCGCATGATTTGTTCCGGACTCCTTACAACCGGCAGCAGCACTCAGGCTCGAAACTCGAGGACCAAGTGAGGTTGATGACACAAGAACGGACGTAGGGCCGAGCTGTCTGACGGACATGATAAATCTCCGAATTTAGCGACGGAACGAAGACGGAACATGACGCGACTGTTCAAAATTCATTTAATGAGCGAGCGTTGAATCCTGGAAAAATTGGTTGCCGTCCACTTAGTCTCACGGTCTCCGCAGATCCGTGAAGTTCGACAGCATCAAAGGCTGTAAAGCAACTGCCTCTTCCAAGTGCACAAGTATTGCCATCCAGATTCCTGTTCATTTCGCTCTGGCTTCCTAACTCATCTGTAATTTTGGCGACACTGAACTTGGATCATGATGGGACATTTCTAGGCGTCACAAATGTCTTTTCTGATTCCTTTGTCCATCATCTATCTGTTGTTTTCTTACCTCGAAACATGTTGTTTCGTTTGTTACTGCCCGATCAAGCTCCTGCAAGTGCTTCAGCATTCTAAGTTATGCCATGAGAAAATCTCTCTTCTGCTGAAGCGAAGCGTAGGCATTTCATGTTCTACCCTATTTTATGACGCTGCTGCTGCGAGTCCGCGAACTTTCGGATTTTATCCGGGATTCAGTCCGAGGCGGTGAGAAAGCTGCCCCAAAGAGGAGGTTCGGGTAATAGTCGCCTCCGAGGCTAGCGATTCCACTCATGCTCCAGAAACACTAAATATTTTCTTGTCAGTGAGCCACTACGCCCATTCCTATAATGCTTTGATTAGTTATCGGCCTTCTCAGTAGTACGCAAGCAATTGCTGAGATTACGAACATTGACGGATAGACGAAAGAAACGGGGGCCCAGAAGCTCAGAAGCTGCGTCGGCTCAATCATGTCAGATTCAACAGCATTCTATTGATTGCCATCGTCCCGCAGTACATATCTGGCCGCGGCCAAGCCTATCGGACGAATCTATTGTCAAGTACCAAACGTGTCTGCTTTTGCTCAGAAATTGAGGAATTTTGCCGATGCGTAGTACGGTACAAGATACGCCCTCGCTTCGCTCCGGCAGATGTGAAAACAACAAAGTTGTTGGCTTGTATTGAAAATATAGTTATTACAGTAGTGACATCAGTTGGAAATGGAGCGGAGGAAAGGAAGAGGAGGGGCGATGGGCACACCACTCATGGAGCAATCACACAGATTTACTACCGCTTACTCCGAGAACGGATAATTACCTACTAATCCCCAAGGACTTGTAGCGCGTGCGTATTTCACTTTCTAGTATAAAAGGTGCGACGGACACAGGCAGCTCTACACCCTCACCCAACCATGCGATCCTTCCATCTGCTTTTCGTCCTTTTGCACGTTGCTTTTTCGACCGCCGCCAGCACTCCGACTAGCAAGGAAGTGCGCGATGGCCAAACCGCCACCTTGATTACTTTCCCCACCCAGCCCACGGATACTGGACTGAAACAAATTCCCGATGCTGCGCACCCCTTCATTGCACCGGGACCTAATGACCAGCGTGGTCGTGAGTTGCTCTTCTGCTTGGATATAATGAAACCAAACTAATGCATTTCAGCCTGTCGTGCGCCTCCCAAATATGTTTTACAATGCTGGCCGTCTAACCCTGATTTCAGCCGGCATGAACACGCTTGCCAACCACGGTTACATCCCGAGAAAGTAGGCGCAACCGCGCGCCCATCTCATGGTCTTACTAAGAAATATACAGTGGCATCGCGACCTTCGAGGAAATCACGCTCGCTATGGCGGAGGTACGCACACTTACAATATCTCCCCCGCACAAATATAGATATCCTCGCCTCTAGGCTTACAATTTGGAAATCAATTTTGGAGCGTTCCTTGTTGCTGCGAATATGGTAATAGCTCGTGGTCAGTGGCGCGTATCTTGCTTACAATTTCAGTTGCTGCGCGGGAATCCGTTCGTGAACAAAATATCGATCGGCGGCGTGTCGCCACTCGTTCCGCCGCTTCCAGGGAACATTGGTAGCAACGTAACGGGTGGGTTAGCAAAGCACGGAGGCTTTGAAGGTAAGCTCTCAACCTCTTCATTGTCTCCCCTCGGGTCTTACGCGCGCTAATTTTTTCCCGCACTAAGGGGATGCCTCAATCACGCGCGCCGATGTGCACATCGGTGACAACCGCAATTTCCAGGACATCCTCTACGATCTCGTGCGTAAATTTTCAACGTTCTTTCATCGCGGTTGACTTTGCTTTCTCAGGACCTGCTGTATCTTGGAAAGTTTGGTGACAACGGACCGGACGGCAACAACACAGTGTTCAATATTCCGACGATTATTGCGATCAAACAGCACAATATCCAGATGAACCAAGCAGCGGACCCAGAAGCGAGTTCCTCCGCCATTGCTTCACCGTTGTCAAAGTATTGATGGCATTGCCAGTTCCACTTCACTCCCACGCGCTTCGCCGCCGCATTCACCGAGATCTCCTTCTTCCTCGAGTAAATCATTTTCACATTGAAATAGTCCGCAACTTAATTCTCTTCTTCCAGTATTTTCGCAAACGGTGAAAATGATCACGTATCATTCCGCGATTCCAGACTGAAACGGTCACAGGCACGACGAAACAATCATCTATCTCTACTATCGGCTCGTTCTTGCGCAACCAAAGCTTCCCCCAAAACTGGCACCGTGCGGCAGCACCGGTGACGGGCGATATGCTTGCAAACACCAGCCTCGCATTGTATGAGGCGATCCCCATTTTCGTCGGGCACAACGACGCGCAGGGAAATTTCGTCCCTGATACACCGCCGCCCGCTCCGTTTGATGCCAACCCTGTAAGCCTCAACCTTGTCTTTTTCCGGCCCAGTTGCTGAATCATGTATCGTGTATCAGCAATGTGGGTTCTATTACGATCTCTTCGCGAACATGCCCGGTGGCCTTGCAAACACCACAGGAGTTTTCAAGAAGAATGTGGATTTCTTGTCAAGTATTGTCTCTGCGTCTGTGTCTGGACCTCCGTGTGACCAGCCGCTGCTGCCGTTCGGGCCTCCCGACAACTAAAATGCCATTTTTACACGTGTTTATCTTTTCGACTCGATCTTTATATTGTATTATTTCTTGGAGTACACGCATATACTGAGAAATAGTACAAAACAATGTTGATTCCACACCCAGCAACAATTCAAAGTCGAGATAGGGCAATGTGTAGAGATCATTGGACTTTTCCTGCTCATTTCTTCTTTGTCTTGGTGTCCAGCCTGAGCAAGTGCAGTTATTTACTTACTATCGGGCACCGGGTACTCGGCCACCTTGATGATTATCGCCATTTCTAGGGCGCCTTGAGCGAGCCTCACGGTAGCTTGGGCCATTGATCGAAGGTATATATCCTATGAATGACTGGAAATATTTTGGCAAATTTTAGGAGTTGCTATAGTGCTACCATGATTTTATCTTTGCTCGAATGCCTAAAAGGGCAACAAACAGGGTACTCGGCCACCTCACCATATATGCCGCTGATGCCAATACTGGGCCCAACATTTATGCATATCTATACATTGGATTCATATGTAAAATTATGAGTAGTTTTGGTGTACATATTATCTACAGGGAGGGTATACAGACATGTCTTGGAAGGCGGGAAACTGCCGCCGATGACACATGTCGGCAAACCAAGTGCGCAGCCAGAAGAAGTGGACATGTAGGTAAATGATACAGTGCAGGCCGACTATTAGGACATATAGGTATATGATTGACCAACTAGCTCCATCCCTAAAGACCAGAAACCCGTTTGAAAATCTTGAATTTCTGCGACACCAAATTGGTGTATTTTAAGGTAATAACCAATGCTATGCAGGAAGTAAAATGAATAAATTAGTGGTTAATGCTTGAAAGCATGGAATAAGTAACTAAGAGAGCCTATGTCAAGTGCCATACCCATAGCTTCAACGGTGTATTGGATACAGAGATGTTTCACCACAGCTGATAAGAATGCAAGCCAGGTCTTCCTTGCTTTCGTGTGCACTTTCATGTTTGTTCTTTGAGCAACGCTTTGTCAGAGGTGAATACTACGCATCGGGGCTGCATAATGAGTCCAGAATCTCGTGAAACGGTAGAGAATTGGTGGAACACAAGCAGTGGCGAGTGTGGGTGGTGCGGCTGAGTTAAGAACCATTTTGTCTGATGCCATCAAAACGGGCGTGGGCATGGCTTGCGATGAAAAGTTAAGTAATTCATACACTCAGTCGATGTTGAACCCTGGTTTGGCGGAGTCTAATTACTCCCACAGCAATTGTAGCTAAAAGTTTTAGTTGTATAAATGGGTAGATTTTCGCTCTACCGGTGGTAGAGAGTTCGATCTGGTTTTTTTCACCCATTACCAAGATTTCTAACGCACCGTGTTGATCGTATCTTGAAAGTTGGAGACTATTAGAAAAGTTCAATACATTCATAGAGACAAACTGTAGCATGGCGCGAAAATGGCAATTCTTCGGAGGCTGTATTTGTGCATGTAAGTATACTTACACGACTATGGTCCTGGATGCGTCAGCCGCATCACATGTGCTCATGGGTCAAATGACCATGATGTCTTACAAACCAGATTGCGCCATCTCGAACACACGCTTCAGCATAAATAGCCTCTATCTGGACCTCGACTTGGCTCACCCTAACATGACGACCCCTGTTCCCACGATTGGATCCGGAATCACACTCTTCACAGCAGCAACTCCCAATGGCTACAAGATATCCATCGCGCTCGAAGAGCTCAAAGCCATTGGCGCGATCCCCTCGTTCGTTCCTTCTCCGCCTGAGAGCCCTAACTAACCACGCGACTCCGCCAGCTATTCGTTCGTGTCTATTTCATTCCAGAAGAACGAACAAAAGTCGGACTGGTTCTTGAAGGTGCGACGCGTCGTGAAAGGATGGGCTGTCGCTAAGTTGCCGCCGCGCTGCAGATCAACCCAAATGGTGATTGAGAACGATGGTGGGAGCGGAGTGCTCATTCTGTTATGCGTTCAGGAAGGATCCCTGCACTTGTGGATACTATCGAGGGACAAGTTCCGGTCAACGTCTGGGAGGTGCGCGAGAGCTCCTTTGCGGGAATGACATGCCCACAAATTGACATTTCTTTGCTGTAGAGCGCCAGCATCTTGTTGTACCTCGCCAGGGTTTACGATACCAACCACGTCTTCCACTTCTCAGACCCGGCAGAGGAACAAGAATTGTTGAATTGGATCTTCTTTGTGTATGTCTCTTCTCTTCATTTAACCAACCAACATTCTAGCATCGATATCCCTCCCACAGCCAAGGTGGAGTTGGACCCATGCAGGGGCAAGCAAACCACTTTTGTACGACACTCTTTGCCTGACTCCATGACCATCTTTCACCGCTGATGCGAGTTCTTTTTTCTTCATTCAGTCCGCTACGCTCCGGAGAAAATTCCCTACGCCATCAAGAGGTATCAAGATGAGACGCATCGTCTTTACAGCGTCTATGAGACTCGTCTCGCCGACCGAGAGTACCTAGTCGGTCCCGGCAAGGGCAAGTACACGATCGCGGATATTTGCACCTACGGTGGGCTTGACATCTGCCTTGGTTGATGAACGCTCTTCATGAGGCTGACAGGCTTAGCACAGGATGGATCAGCTCTTACGCCTGGGCCGGACTTTCGTTAGACTCCTTCCCCAACTTGAAGGCCTGGTTGGAACGAATCTCGGCGCGCCCGGCCGTCGTGCTCGGCACTTCGGTACCCAAATCGAACTACGTCAAGCCTGGGGACGCAGAGAGGGCAGCCAAAGAAGCGAGCGATTGGGTGGGTTTGGTTTCTTGCTTTTGTTCGATTGCTGAATTCACTTTGACGTTAGATCCTGAGAGGGATGGGACACAAGATTTAGATAACCTGCTTGCCAAAGGCTTGTCGGCAAATCATGAAGTAATTTTGCACTGTATAGCCACCCAACATGTACCTATACGTGCTGGAAAAATAGGTAAAGTACATGTTAGACGTCAAAAAGTTATTCGGACTCAGAGTTCCCCTCCACTTTCTCGTCCACCATCGTGTCCCTGACCCGGTTGTTCCGCCTGCGAGAAATTCAGCCTTAGGTAGAGACAGATAATCGATACACCTATCACCATTCCTTCCTTGGCACAGGGATAGCCCACTTTCCCTGTCCTCTCACCCGACTCACAAACACCCCAATTGCCGGCCGAAGCGGAATTAACCGCAGACCGGTCGAATAACATCTGCGGTAGTCCTCGAGGGGGAACTTTACGTGGATTTGGGGTTCCTCCGTAAACATTGAGAATATCTGGTCGTATTCGACGCCGAGGGTGCCGCAGAAGCCGCCACCTCAAGTGTTGGGTTGAAGCCTGGCTGAATGATACTTAAGCGTGAGGTTGCCTGGGATTCACCTTCACAATTAATTAATATCGATAGCTCGTGTACTAAGTAGATGCATCGTATCAACCCTCGAAATCAGATTTTGTGCGCTCACACCTAGTAAGTGTGGAGACGAAGGAGAGTCAACAGGATTGTCGCCATGGCACCGGAGGGCTGCGCTAGCCGCTCCAGGAAAATCAGTCTGAGGTGACAGACATACAACATTACGCATGAAAGCAGTCTGGATGGGCGCATGCGAGCGGCATTGGCTTCATCTTGTCACCGGAAAAAGTTGCATGGTTTCCCTGCATGAGATCAGCGCCAAATAAAGGGTAGTTTAATGGCTATATGGAGAAAGCTACTAACAGAACTGCACTCACTGTTCTCGACGCATTTATGCTAACTTACCCAGGAAGGCAATCACTCCTACCACCACCATCTAAAGCTGAAAGCACCGTATTTCGTTGAAACCGACTCGGTACACCCTCAAAACGCAACTCCAGAGCAGGCTATCTACAGCTTCTTAGACGAAGTGGACTCTTGAGGCACGAGCGGCGAATAGAAAACGGAAAGCAAAGGTTTGTGCGGTGAAAAATGAGATCATACCACAACCGTGTATATCTAGTATTATTCCTACATTTGCAGAGAATTTTCGATTCAAAGTTATTTCCTGCAACAAATCTCTCTATTTTCAACCCATACGTAAACCGGATCAGTGGTTGTCCCGGACCAACTCGCACCGGATAACGCCCTCGTTCTCACTCGTCCTGCTCTCATCGCACTGTCGACCTAAGAGATGACCCTCCGAGCTGCAGCACTCGCTGTACTCGTTATCTATGCCTGTACATTGGCTGGCGCAATCCAAGCCTTCTTCAGCACCAGTACAAATATCCGAGAGAATTCGACCTTTACGCCGGTGGGAACACTCGAGGTTCTCTCAGAGTCAGCATTCACGACCCTTGTACATCCCGCGTTTCCTGCCTATGGCGTCCGGCTCAAGAAGAGCCAGTTCTGCGATGGGGCTGTGAAGTATGTGGCTCATACTACATAGTACCCCACCTTGATTTCGGAAGCTGACTAGAGCAGTGCGTACACCGGCTACATCGACATCGAAGCGCGCCATCTTTTTTTCTACTTCTTCGAGAGTAGGAACGACCCTGATACGGATGATGTGATCTTCTGGACGAACGGAGGTCTGCAATCGCCGCTGACAATCAATTTCGAATATTTCTGAAGCTTAAAATCCTAGGACCCGGGTGCTCGTCTGGAGTCGGCTTATTTATGGAGCTCGGTGAGCATTCATTTTATTTTTTTTCTCTCCCTTTTCTAATCGAGGCACCAAACAGGTCCTTGTCGGGTTCACAACGCGGAGAACGGAACTGTTTTTCATCCCGAATCCTGGAACTCCAATGCCAATATCTTCTTCATCGACCAGCCAATCGGTGTCGGGTTCTCATATGCTGACTACGGAGAATACGTGGTATGTGCTTAACCCAATTACGACGAAAGCAGTTGTGTGACTGTTGCAGAGCACAACGGAAGAGGCTGCCCAGGACATCGCAGCATTCGTGGCAATATTCTTCTCGCATTTTGATAAATTTCAAGGGCGGGGTTTCCATATGGCTGGGGAGTCCTACGGTGTATGACCTTTCAACTTCCATCAAGCAGGATTCATCTAACCGTTTGCTATCCACAGGGACGATATCTACCCGCCTTCGCAGCTGCCGTCTACGACCAAAATGCATACCTTGTCGAAACTGGCATGCCGCCGATCAATCTCTCGTCCGTGATGATTGGTATTCTTTCGTGCTTCAAAAGCTCATCAGCTATTTTACTCACGAGCTGAACGCAGGAAATGGGATGACGGATGTGCCAACCATGATGCTAGGCTGGTGTGTGCGCAAAGCTAACCGCTCGAGCTCGTTCATTCAACCGACACAGGTATGAGATGCAGTGTACTCCAGCATCGATTCCTCCGGTCCAAGATATCCAGTGAGTGATAATACATCCTGCGAGAGTGTCTTCTGAATAAGTGATACAGGACCTGTATTCAAATGAAAGCAAGGGTAGGAGACTCAGTTGGTTGACTCTGTTCTTTCTCACCAATATTTCAGCTTCCCCGCTGCACAAAATGGCTCAAAGAATCGTGCCATGACGTCTTCGATCTCATCAACTGTTCTACGGCTATGGCATTCTGCCAGGCGTCCTTAATGGAACCCTACGTCGCTTTGGGTGCGTGCAACCCAGGCCCGTGAAACAGGACCATCTTCATCCAACTTCGTCGTCAGGTCTAAACAATTACGATCTTTCGAAAAAATGCGAGGGCAATAACCATTGCTACACCGTCATGGAGTGAGTGTATTGAGCAACCCCTTAAATCTGTCTCTTGAAAACGCTGTCCAGAGAGATCCTCAAGTTCCTTAACCGCAAAGACGTGCAGCTCAGCATCGGAGTCGACGTGACACAATACGAGTCGTGTTCGAGCACCGTGGCTCTCGCGTTCGGACGCCTGCAGAACGACCTTCTCCACGGCTCCACGGAGTACGTCGCGGCCCTTCTGGAGCGTGACATCCGGGTGCTTGTCTATGTCGGCTCGTACGACTGGGTGTGCAACTGGATCGGGAACGAGGCGTGGACGCTAGCGCTGGAATGGAGCGGGCATGCGGAGTTCGCTGCTCAGCCGCTGAGAGAATGGACCGTCGATGGCAAGCGCGCGGGCAAAACGAGGAGTGCGAGGGCACTCACGTTCGCTACGGTGGATGGTGCTGGACATATGGTGGGTTCCAACTTACCTGTCGGCCAATTGGATACCTAATGTTTCCAGGTGCCGTATGATAAACCGAAAGAGTCGCTCGAGATGGTTAAACGATGGATTGCGGGAAAGCCTTTGTAGCTTGAGAGTTGCCAAAGCCTCTGCACGTGAGGTGCGAAGGCTCCTCCCGTACGGATCTTTTCTTGCTTGCAACCTGCTTTTAGCTACTCACTTTGCCCATATGGTATCTTCCCAACCTCCTTGTATTCCATCGTTTGCTCGAACGTCGTTTTAGTTCCACATGGTTGAACATATCACGTGTGGTTTTGGTTCAAGAATAACTGCGTACTTAAGAAACGGGAGTGCAAGTTCTACATAGATATTAGAGGCGGAATGAACTTCCACGTACACCCCCACATGAGCATCCGTTAGTGTTCATTTATGCTGTTCTGTTTCTGGCGCGGCCGAGATTCTCTTTGGCTGCTGTTGAGGGTGCTCAGCAGTGCCTCAATCTTTATTTCGAGCTCGATATCGGAGGATCGGTTGAGCTCTGGTATGACTTCAAGCGCTTTTGTATGTACCGTGGCTTCCGCACCAATGGCTCATTTCGCGATCGAGGACAGTATTGACAGCGCACTTGCAATAACGACATCCTCGTTTTCCCTGCATAATGTATTGAGTTGAAAAACGATATAGATATTGGGTGCACGGACCGCAACAGCGACACAAGCCCTTCGCAGACACTTACATGCTAGACAGCGCATGTCATCACTGTTGTGGTGTGAGAGGAAGCCAGGTATCCCAATACTCTGCATGCTCCCAGCTGGATCCGGATGTCTCGACTTCGGAGGAGTTCATTTAGAACGTCCACGATGTCGGCGCTCACACTGATTTCCGACCTCCATTTGATGGAATGGACGGTGGACCAACTAGTGTGCCCATTGCAATTGCAATGACGTCTACGCGACTGTTGGGAAGGAATGTCCCAACACTTATGTCAGCACCATCCGAGCAGGAAAGCATGATCAAAAATACCTAGCGACACCTCGAGTGAGTGAGTGGGTTGAGCTTGGAGACAATCCTGGAGGATTCTATACTTTTAAGTAACTTGACGGCCCAGTCCTGGGCCCAGAAATTGGGCTAGTGAACGGGTGTGGTGAGGATGCCCGCTGGGGCGACCTCGAGGACGCCGGAAGCACAGTCCAGTCTCCGGGCGACTGAAGACAGGGTGTATAATGCATCGCTGATGATTTCGTTGCCCTCCGAGTCCAATCTACACCTCGCTTATGAATTTACAATGTACTTGTGGCGCAGGCACATAAAGAGATACGCACAACAAAAGCGGCTTCAGCCGGGCAGACGCATCCACATTCAAAACGGTTGACAGGGCGGCCGTGTAGACTGCGAGCGGTCCAAGTGTACATGTATGACACGTTTTCTTTGGACTCTGCTTGTTGGGTGACTTTAAAAGGTCGGGGAAATAATGGAGTCCCAAGAAAGCGCGGACATTGCACTTCTTTCGACTTCTTCGTCCGTATCTCTGATGAGGAATGCAATCAGAACCGGTTTCGAGGAAACGGGCGACAATATACCCGAGACATCTCCGATGGTGCGCTCAAACGGCGCAGGAGGGCACCCTAAGACGCTCACCAGAGGACCAGGTTTCCGAAAGAAAAAAAAAAATGAGGCGACGAACATGCATCTGTTCACGGCCCCAACCAGGCTAAAGTCGGGGATATTGATGCTAAAAGGTCACTGGAGGAGAATCATCAGTGATGACGGATTGCTGTATGAAGAAAAAAGGATGGCGGGAATGGATTAACGACGAGGAGGGCACGTACAGCATGAAACCATGATGACGCGCAGGGCAAGAGGAGATGGGGCTGACAGCGAAGGCGTGCGATTCAGTCTGTGCAGTATTTCCACTAGGGGTTGGATCGTGAACTGCAGTCGAAACATAGTAGTGTCGCAGCCAAATGAGAAGAAATGAGTACAGAGAAAGAAAAATCTGATGTAAAGGACTCACCAATTTTTCAACGCTGTCGTCTCATCTTCCAGGCATCCACACCCAAAGGGCGCTGTTTATGGCGGTCTACGACACAGCCTGAATGCGAACCAGGACTCTTCTCGCCTACATCATGATGTTACTTTGAGATAATCGCAACATGTTGAGTGGGCGCTTCTTTCCAATGCCTTGCGGAACCCAATATATATTGGCTGAGAGAGATACCTCCAGTGACGAGAAATATTTTACGCAAGCTGAAGATAACAGGCAAAAGGCAACTGTCAGACCAGACGACGTGGGGTGCTACAGCACGTCAATTAAATGGAGAACATATGAATCTGCTAACCTAGATTGAAAAATAAATAAAAGTAAATTCAGCCTGAAATTTCATGACCCAGCCTGGATTCGAACCAGGGTGTCCCGCTTGTGCATTGTAAACTTTTTACACGTGTGGCGGGGGTGATGCCACTCACCACCGGGTCCTTGGATGGCTTGGGAGCTATCAAATTACCCCAGTTGCCTATCCCGAGAGAAAAAAATATTTTGACAGCAACAACGAACCAACGACCGGGCCAGGATTCGAACCTGGGTTTCCGCTTGAATATTGGCTACCGCCTACCTATGCGAAGCGGGCGCGAGCCACTCGCTACAGGGTCGTTTTCCTTCACGTTGTGCAGCCGTATACGTGTTTCTTTACCTCTTGAAGCATGGAAAGAGCATTCTGTTCAGCACAAGCCGGTGGTACAGTAGATCAGACTCTTCGCCTTAATCAAAAAGGAAAGGCTCAGTCAATACAGAGATTCGAAGGCAAAATTCTCACCGAAAGGTGCACGACCCAGCCTAGATTCGAACCAGGGTTCTCGCTTGTACATGGAAATTTATGGGGCATACTGAGCGGGCGCGATACCTCTCGCCACCGGGTCTTGTTCTTGGTGGTTTGTGCAGATAGACTTGTGCGAGACAAAAAATAGAAAGTTTTTCCTTTTTTTTGGAATGGTTTTCGTGCCACGACCCAGGCCGGAGTTGACTGTTTCGTTTGCGTAGCTATACAATGACTCTGAATCGCTCAGTAGAACTGGGAGAACAAAACGAAATCAAAGCCTCACTTGTTAAAGAGCTCGGGAGCGGTACACGACCCAGCCTGGATTCGAACCAGGAGCCCCGTGCGCATGGCGTTTTACGTGGAGCTGCGCGGTTACTTGCCTATCGCCACAGGGTCTTGTTCGCTGGTGGTTTGTCACATGTACAGATTTGTGCGAGACAAAATTTCTTTTTTCTTTTCTTTTTTTTTTTTTGGAATGGTTCGTAGGGACGACCTAGCCTGAACTCGAACCAAGCTGACAGCCCTATGAGCAAGACGTTGGGCGGGTGCAATACTGATTCTTTTTGCTGGCGCTGGCTATACGCGGTATGACCACATGCTGGCCGTCGTTGCGAAACAGGGCAATCCGATTGATGTGATTACGTAGCTTCTGTCGGCGCCGCTGCTTCCCATTCCCATTACCCTTGCTCACGACCACACGAGCAAGCAGTCGTTCTTTCAGGCTAAGCCAAGCAGAAGACAAGAGAAGAGGAAGGAAGAAGGATCGGAGACAGGACTTGAAGAATTCGGCCAAAGCACCAATGACCTAACCACCATTCGCAGCGTCGCTACACCCCCATCGCATCCAACGCTACCACACTACGTCCTACCCTACACCTATGCTCCTCCACCATTACCACCCCGCCGTGACGGCGAGTACGTCGCGGGCCCCCGTGCTCACACATGCCCTGCGCGTCTTTGGCCCGCACTGTGTCTTCGGCCTGCATCCCGCTCGACACCGCCACCGCCCCATCCACGCCGCCGCCCTCACCCACGCCACCGCCCCACCTTTCCGCCGCCGGGCTTGCCGTTCCCGTCCTCGCTGCCCACGGCCCGCACTGCCCTCAATGCTGCCACCCCGCTCATAGCCGCCGTGCCCACGCACGCCGCTGTGCCCATCTCCGCTGCGTTCATCCACAGCCCCCACCCGGCTGGCGCTGCCGCCCGGCGCGACTCCGTGGCACATTCAAACTGTAGCCGCCTCTTCGATGTGTGCTTCCAGAACGCAGGTGAGTTTTGCACCTTTTTATTCTCGTTTTTCCTCCCTCTATTCCTTTTCCACTCCCGCCCCCCTTCTTGTCTTAATCTCCCTTCATTTTCATGCGTGTACTCACCCTCCATGTAGTCTTTCTACCTCGCTCCTACATCTAGTCTGCGGGCGGCCGAGGGCACGAGTCACGTCGTTCTGCGTCCACAACCATGCTACGGACCGCCGCTGATTGTGCAGTCGCCCCTGCGCTGCGTCTCTCCTCGCCCACCGCGCGCCCCACCCCCTTACCTCAAACGTTGCGCACGACATCCCCCGTGACGACCAGGAGCAACCAATACACCTCACCATGCCGCCTGCACCAATACCACACCCTCAGACGCCGTACCGCACACACGCCCACGACCAAGACGCTGATAGCCATGCGCTGCACGACTACAGCGTTGCCCAGGTCACTGTGGCCATCCTCGTGCGCTTTACGTCATGCCTGCGCACACACAAGACATGACGTCCCACGCGATTCATTCTCCCCCTTCTCCCGCGGTGCCAGTAACTTCCACGCAATGGCCCCGACGGGCGCTACCAGCGATCAGGGCGGCGGCGATTTCTTCTCGTGCACGCCGTTGTCGTTCCATCCCACCACCACTTGGTGCGTCCGGATGTATCCCCAGTACGACGTATGTTTCGCCTTTACCTCCAACTGAATGTGACTTTGCATTAGAATACACATCTACTTGGTTGCTATGTTAGGGCAGGGCAGGTGGACCTGAAGCTCTTCGATCCGCGTTGCGTCAATAGTATGCTTTGTATTGCACTTCACGACGCTCGCTATCAAACCATTGCCTCCCTTCCACATTCAATCTTACCGTGTTTTGACTTCCGAAACCTTGTGGCGGATACATCCGCCGTTTGATGATACTGTACAATTTCGATCAATTCGGCACCAATCCTGAAATTTTAGTACAATTAAAATCCAAAAGAATTCCGATAAATCGAGAAAGAGTTATTGCCGCAATAATAAAAAACTGGGCGCGACGCGTGACTGCCGAATTGAACGAAATTGTACAGTAGCCCCAATTCCTTCAGTTTTTTCACTTCAGCATTGCACTGTGAGCCGTTCCTTCCCTTGTAATGTTTAATCTTAATCCAGAGTTGATTTGGCCATATTTCGCCTTGCCAAATATAACGGCGATTGTTTCCGCCGGTTGACACGGTGTGCACCTCCCACTTGTGCTTGGATTGCTGACATTTTTAGCACATTCCTGTAACTAGCCACCTGCTGGGATCGTCCGTACTTCGACACGTATACTGACACAACACAAACAGCAATCCTAACCTTATTCTTCCACCAATTGGTTAACTAAATTGTGGCTATGCTCAGAGTCTCTGCATAGAATCCATAAATGAGCGCAAATCGTCAATCAGCCTCAAGTACTTCAAAGTCAGTGGAGGATTATGGTCGTAAAGAACGCTGTAGTGGATGTGATCCGCCGCAAAATTTCGCTCACAGGTGTTTCTCAGAATGCTGAACTTCCCTGTTATGAGCGCCCAGGGTGACTCGGCTGACCCAACGCTGAAACTGCAAGACAGGATTGTTTCACGTTTAGGGCATCACGCCAGCTATAATCGCGTTACAGGTCGGACTTGGGTACAGCGTCGAAAATGTGGAAAGTTTTTATCATGCCAAAGCCTCGTACAGTATATCTGCCCAGAGAATGTGAGGGAAGAGTCGGTATGATGAGGTCTAAGATTTCAGAATGGTTACGATAGGAACTATGTCCTAAACTGTTGTCCCTCTGTATTGAAGGTATTTATGAAGCTTGTATCAAGCGCACATCGAACAAGGATCATGACAATGATCTTCGAATCTAACTGTTCCTTCTCGCTGTTGCTTTGGCCGGAGTTGAGTAAACGTCTCATCAGGCGAAGGATAAACAGAAGACGGATGTTCCTGGATAGCGTTGCTGCCCAGAACACGCAGGACAGAGCAAGCTATAGCACCGATCCACAATCTTTGGACCGGATGGAGATTTCGAAAGTGGAGTTTCCAAGGAAGAGATAATTCAGAGGCAGTTCGGAGACGATTCGAAGGCATTTGCGACGCGTTTTCTGAATATATCCTCGGATACCTCGATGAAAAATGCTCATTTGTCCTGGAATTGAGAGGATTTCCTATACATTATATTCCCGAAATGTAACTCCTGTGAGCTCACTAATCGGGCGCTTCAGCTGGAAATTTGGGAGGAGGGGGATTGCTATGTCAGGAACTGACGTACGCTTTTACCCAGACACGAAACAGATTGGCAAGCAATCGTGTTGGGACAGCTCCGTGGCAGGATCGGGGTGAGCTTCGGCCGGAGCAGTCAAAAGACCCCACTTTGGAGGGTCTTGAATACGGGGATGGGAAGGTGGTATGACAGAGGTTGTGGGGGGTTAAAGTCCATCGGAAGGGGTAGAATGCACTCTGTGCACGACAGAATATTGGAAAAACAGCGTTATACCTGGAATATGAGTGTAATGATGGCTGTTTTTCGGGCCAGAACACACCTAGCCGCCCACTCAGCCGAAAATGGACGAGGAGGGAGCATATCAGTGCCAGCGCTTCGCCACGGCGACGTTCTCAAAGGAGGGCGTCGTGAATCCCCGCCCCGGAGTGCCGACCCGGAGGCAGGTGGAGGAATACCTCGCGTATCAGGATTTTGACGATGTGCCATTTTCCCTTTCCGTGCTGGGATTGCCGCCGCCGGCGCACTGACTATCATCACTAGCTCTCTCTCAATCAGCAATCCTATGTGCCCACAGTCTTGAACACTCTTGTTATATATTCCATTTGCCTCTTGCTGAAGTTTACTGTAGAGGGAACGACAGATACTAGTCCATTTTGAACTGCGCCCTCCAACGAATCGTAGAAGGCAACTTCGAGATTGAACCGACCATGCTCCGCCGTAGCTGTACTTCATTTTGTATTTCTCGGCATAGGATAGCATTCAATATGTTAATTGTCATCTTCCCGTCAGGCCTTTACGTCGGATTTGTTGGATTTAAATCCTCGACTTCGAGGCATGGTTGACATTTGCTCCGAACTGTTTAGCCAACGCGCGGACCGCCTATAAAATGGGTCAAACAACGAGAGCTTGAATACTATTCGCGTTTCAGTAAGCATAATAAATACACCACAGGAATCAGAGTTAGCCTGAAATGTTAATATGCAGACGCGCTGGGGCTCAAATCTGCACCGCACAGCCGATCGGCGATCGCAGAGGGCCGGGAGGAGAATCTGAGTGAACGTTTGAGTAGCCGCCCCAGAGCGTCATCTGTTCCGCTCATCGAAGCTGCCGTGGCTCAAGTTCGGCATCGGGATTCAACCACAACTAACTTATTGATCCCCACCTCTCAAAGGGGTTCGTGTCTCGTTACAAGAATGAGCTGCCACTGAAATACCGGCCGTGTCTCAGATAGCTCGTGGACGGAGGCATTTGGAACTGCTCCAAGAAGAAAAGTTCGTCTGTCGCATAGTGCGTGCAATGAGACACCGCGCGTTGTGGGAGAATAGTTAGTCGCCATTGTATCATTCTGGATGATCCAAGTCACCACTGACTACTGGTCGAACATAAATAAGTATGGAATGCTGGACCGCTTTGTACCCGGAGGTTAGTTGAGGTCGAATGTTTATGGCCTCATCCCCTGTTATCGGTAGGGATCATCTGGAAGTTATGGAAGTGAGCTCCTGGGGATGCAAGTCGGCATGGACTAACATCGCCAAAGGTATCCGTCTAATGGGGATCAAATGACTGCGTTGAGGTGCATTATTGATTTTGCAACGTACCTGGTTGGGAACGCCTTTCACTGACTCAGATTCGTCCATGAACGTCATGCCTTGCGATATTTGGATGGTGCGCGAAACGCTAGGCCTTCGTGCAAACAGCTCCGAACCCATAAAACTGGCCTCGTTCACCTGGTCCATAGATTTCGATTGCAGATTCAACCTAGGGAAGTCCGACATCCTGCGAGACGGGATATATATCCCGGATACGTACAAGTACAGAAGCCCGTTTATTGCAACTGCAAAGAACGTGAGGCCGACAAAGACAGAAAAATAAATGCTGCAGCGCACCTTTGTTGGCCAGGAAATGGAAGGGAATCCAGGCTATCCTGTGTGGTCTTGCGACAAACTTCATCGGCATAAACTTGTAGTAACGGAGGCATGAGAACGGCACATAGTGACGTACAGCGAGGAGGCCCGCGAACTGAAACCCAGCTCCAAGGAGGCCATTGGAAATGAAATGCGTAAGAAGGTCATCCATTTGCTTGATATGTCTGGGTCAGACCTCAGCTGTCGTTGTAGTGTTGAAAATATGAAGAGCGCACTTCGATGTCCGACTATTCTGCTGCTCTGCCCGTCCGTATTTAGTAAGAGCACCGAATATAGCCAGTGCCGCAAGAAAGTTGAATGCTTGAGTGAGAGAAATCACAACCTGGTAAAAATAAATCAACGGACGGGAATAAATGACGGGATACTAGTGACCTTCATATGAGACGAAGACCAACTTGCAAAGAGAGGATCTTTCAGACTACGCTAATTAGCAATTTGAGAGCAATTTGAATACATTTGGAACCTACGTCAGAACAACCATCGCTGGTGAACCATCAGAGAGGCACCAGATGCCCGCCACTGGCAGACCACATACCTATGGCAAGTGCCAGCGTAGTTGTGGAAATGGCAGAAATTACGCCTGGCGCCAAGAAGCTTTTTCTCACTTCTCGGGAATTAATTAAAGGCATATTTTGTAGCATGCGAAAAGGACTCGCATTGCCGGACGTGAACGGCGTAGTATCTCCACACTCTGTTAGTTTCGGGATCGTAAGATAAATCTGAACTCACGTTTGGACCGCAAATGTCGAGGTGGCCTTCGAGAGGTCGAGTTTTCAACCGAACAAGTCACTGCAAGCTTACCGTCAGCAACAAAACAACCTAGTGATACTTGTCATTGAATATCGGTTCACGTAGATGATTATGAAGTCTCACCGTAAATTTTCTGAGAGGAGGTTAGCCTTCTGTCAAACAGCTTTGTCAATTTTACTTACGGTACAATGTGGGCCATTCCACCAATATAGGGCAGAGAGACAACCATGTAGAAGTAGGTTCTGCGCGGGGGGTGAGGTGACATTTTGGGGTACGGCTCAATACACACGCATCGGATACTACAACCGATGAGTTCATGCTAATCGGAACGGAGAGTACGTACAAAGAACTGAAGACGCTGTGTCCAGCGCACTATCCGACGTCAATGTCGAGGTCTAGCAAACACCCAGCAGCTTACAACAGTGTAAACACCAACGCTTTCGCACCCCCTGAATTATTTGGGGAATTGAAGAAATGCAGATAGGTCTCTGGACAGAATTCTTAGCAGTGGACGGACCATCCGGCATATTTCATTGTACTAACGAAAACAGGTGAATCCATATCCGATAACGGCGAGGCTATATCTGGTCCCTGGTTAGATAAAATTGCTGATGAATAATGCCAATTGCGCACCCAGCGAATAGAACCCCGAAAGTCTCTTGAAGCTGAGCCGCGGATGGAGTCACCGCAGACATGGTTGGCTCGCGCTGGAATGAGAAACAGGGGATACTATTTAAGCCCAGTTACCTGAGAAAACGAGAGGGGGTATGCTCTTCTGGTGGCCACAAGATCATCAGCTCGACAGCTCTCCCTGTGTTTTGGGTTTGATGGAAAACAGAGGCCATAGCCATAGGTGGTGCTAAAGTGGTGATACAATCCATTCGAAGCTCGTCCGTCTCCAGATATCTGAATGAGGATCATCGGAAAGGTGAGATGCACCAGTGCATGTATTTATAATTTCCATTTAGTTCTCGTCCTCCAATCATCTCCTCGTGATTTGATTTCTGACATCACAAGCATGTTCCTTCGAGCGTTCAGACCTTGTTGTCCAGTAACAGTTATTGTTGTATACACTGGACTGTACCGTAGTTTCCGCCATATTCTCAGGAAATGTCAACTCCGAAGATTGTAGCTGAATCCTTTTTGGTAAATCTGCGGAGAAATCACCTATTTAAAAACTGAGCTGGGAGCACAACAGTCCGGTGTCTTCTTGGTGTTTCGGATGAATGATATTCCCATGCATGGCTGAGGGGTAAGAAGCATAGCTTCGTGGTCAACCGAGAAGCACGGTTTAATCTCAACCCACGGCGACTATCACGAGAGATTGCACTTAGATAGGAAGCGCATTGACTCTCACTTTCACAACCCCCATGGCTCCTAACTACCCTCCCGGATATCTGGATGCGACGGCTCAACCGCTGATGATAGGTGCGTTCAACATTGCCGCTATGCATCCGTAAAGTTCATTTCATGAAATATAGGTTTCATGCTCTCAGCACCGTACGTCTGAATGCCCCATCCGACTCTCGTACTACCGTTCCCTCAACTATGAACTAGTCTGTACGGAATAGCGATTGCGCAGGCGATTTATTATTTTCGAACGTTTGGCAAAGATGTAATCTACGTGAAACTCGTGGTATGTTTATCCCTTCTCCCTTGACGCCTTTCTTGTCATTTAGTTCAACCTCCTCAGGTGGTGTCATTGATGTGAAGACATTCAATTCCGTGCCCCCAAATATTCACCTGAGATTGGGCAGAATTATTGACACGGCCCACCTCATACTTCTCATAAGCACTCTTGATAACTGGCTTCTCGTGGATTTCTTCAACCCCCCTGTCCCAAAGTACGTCTCTCTTTCGCTTTGCCGTTCTCATGCTAACGCTGGTATTCCAGATCACTGAGTGTTAGTAAATTGCTCACCGGTTCTGACAAGACTGACGTACTGACCCGATTCCAGGGTACTGTGTTGTTAACCGTGAGTAACCTCATGCATCACCTCTGACTCTGACTCTGACTTCCTTCGATCTATAGCATATTACAGTGTTCATATGCCAAATGTACGATTTACCCCCCACTAATCTATCATACCCTGATCTGTGCACAGGACGTATGCGGCGCGCATCTGGATCGGTGAGATTGACTTCACGGCTTCCTATATATATGTTGAACATGCATATGCAAACCTACAGTGAGTTCCAAGAGGATAGCAATGACTGGTCTCGTGGTATAATTAGTCCAGCCTCTATGAGGGATTGTGTTTATTTTTTATAGGTTGCACTTGCGCTTCTTCATTTCAGTGCGTTCAAAATTACCCCTTTGGTCTTGCCTGCGATCTTCAACCTCTAATTTCAGGCAGCGGTATCGGTGAGCAGACTTTGTTTCAGGGACAGATACCATGTTAAGCCATGCGGTCCCGCATAAAAGTGCAAACCATAGAGACGTACGTCGCGAATACCGTCACCAACATATTAGCTGCCAAAATTTTCCAAGTATGGTTTTCTCCCCTGGCTTTTCTGAGATGCAGCGCTGATTGAGCCGCGCAGACCGCTGGAAGAATTGAATTAAGCTCCAGTGTCGCCTGCGACTTCGTGATAATGGGCGCAATGATGTATTTCCTAAAGGTCCAAGCTAACAGCGCTGTTGAAAGGTATAGCCAGTTTGTTCGACGTAGATTTGCCCTGATGCAGTGTTGGTCACAGGACGACGCAAGTCGTGAATAAGATCGTTATATATGTGATAAGTGCTGGCCTTTTGACAAGGTCGTGCCGCCCATTTTCCTTTCACGGCCGCTGAATACTCAAATGAACCACTAGTGCTTTCACCTTGGCGAACTTGATTTTGGTGCGGCGAAGCCCAACCTCTCCATCGGCACCTAACTTTCATCGATCAGTGGCTGGTCATACCTGACAAGCTGTATTGGGGAATCTTCGAGCTGTTGCTGAGCAAAAGTACGCAATGGCGTCATCCCAAAGTTATTAAATTCAGTTTGAGTCGCAGTTTATTTCAACTCGCTCCTGGTCATGTACGCTGTGTTCCTCCGCTCTCCTCCCTGGATTAACACTCAGCGACTAGGCTCAACTCTCGTGTCAAACTCCGGGAGCAGCTCTATGGATCCGTCGCTAGTAAGTGCCATCTGTCTTGCCGGTGTCACCGTCATAACGGAACACCAAACCTTTAGTTGAACTTAGTGCGCCGGATCCTTTCTGGTGTCATATCATTGCCTTACCTGACTTAAACAGATACCGCTGGTAATACATCCCGCTCTGGTGGAGGTAGCACTAGGAATACCGCGAACGGATGGGGCAAGTAGGATGCTCCGCTGGCGTCCTATTCAGCCCACAGCAACTTCTCTATATCAACCAATAAAATTTCCCCGGGACTCGGCTCTTACTGTAAAATTATCTGAATACTTTCGGTCGTTGCTGTGGTGGCAAATCGTCTGGCCTGGTTCGCGAGTACATCGAACGGATCCGTCAACACCGGTCAGTCGGGGTAAATGGGCGCTGTGAGAATACACTGGAATGACCTTGGGACATCTCCAGTAGCCCTGTTGTCATCAGCAACTGATTTGACTGCCGTAGTCTGTTGTTATCCGAGTTGAACCAAAGTTGAACATTATAGGGCAGTCAAGCGCCATCAAATTTCACCATCATAACTGCCTCGCCTGGCAGGCGGCGATGCCTGCAGTTCAACATATTAACATTGCCTTTTTTGGTGACTGCCCGCGAGCGCAGCGAGCAGTAACTGGCCTCATAACGTCTGGGAACGAGACTAACTGCCACCAGTCCCACTATTCTGGCATAGACTCGTTTCGCGGAGTCTCAACTCTCGATGCGACGCCGCTGATGGCTGCTGTTTTTTTTTTTTTTTTGATCGGAGTGCCCCAACTATCCCTGTGAAGATCTGGAGCCGAGATTACTCCTTCCCCAGACCGGACCAGCTATTTTGAGCACTATCATTGATTGGACGTCTTCGATTCATTCAGTACTGGAAGGCCTGAGAGTCGCGCCCTGACAATCTGATACCAGTCCTGATGAAGGGCGATATGCCCAAAGCGCGACGGCCTCTATATATCCAGCTCAGTAAGATTGTTTCTCACCCCGTAATTACAGAGTGGCGACCCGACTGGATTTCCATAATGTTCCTGCGACCGTCAAATCTCGTGGTCTTGCTTTGCGCGTTCCGTTGCATCGAGGGGACTCCAGTCATCGACTTGGGCTATGCGAAATATCAGGGAGCGGTGGACACGTCGACCAACTTGACCACATTTTTGGGAATAAGATACGCCACCGCGCCAATTGGTGTGTTCTCCGCAGAAGTATCCTTGATTTCTGATCGGATTAAAAGATGAATTCAGGCGACTTGCGTTTCCGAGCACCTCAGGCACCTGAGAATGTCACCGGAGTCATCCAGGCTACCAGCCAGCCGAATCAGTGCTTTCAGGCGACCCTCGGCACGAACCCGACGAATCCCTTGAGAGAGCGGGCAGTTACCCCCCGCTGGCACATCTGAAGATTGTCTGTTCCTTAGGTGCGCAGCATAAATCAAACTGAGCTTCAGTTCATCTGCGTAATCAGTGTATCTTATCCGAGTGACGCAACAGGTGTTAAACCTGCAGCCTTGCTCCCAGTTATTTTTTGGATACACGGTGGAGGGTTTGTCTTGAATTCTGGCTGTCTATCTCACTTGAAAATTTCATCAGTTATCTGAACGGCGGGTCCTACCAATACAGAGGAACCGACATCATCAACCAAAGCAACAGAGGTGTCGTTGCTGTTGTTATTCAGTACCGTCTGGGTGTCTTTGGTGAGCTGCTTTCCCCTTGCTTCGTGAATACTCTACGACTAAAACAATGCAGGTTTCCTTCCTGGGGCCGCTGTGAAGGAAAACGGAGCGTTAAATGCCGGGCTACGTGAGACCGTTTCTCGATCCATATTACCAAATGAGTTTTTGATCTCATATCGTCAACCCAGGTGACCAGGACTTTGCGTTACGATGGGTAAACCAACATGTGAGTACTTGCCAACCATGAGTTTGTTTAATGATTCTGACCTCCTTCAGATCTCGAAATTCGGAGGAGACCCTTCGAGGGTCACCATATGGGGCGAATCAGCGGGTACGGATCGCCATTTTTTTCTACGTTCAATTGCCATTAACCAGTTACAACAGGCGGAGGTTCTGTGCTGCAACACATCATTGCGAATAACGGGAAGACCACTCCTAAGCTTTTCAGAGGCGCAATCACGAGCTCGTTGTTTTTACCCTCTCAGTACAACTACAATGACCGCATTCCCGAAGTGAGTGGTTCATCTTTCATCGCAGTACTGGCTTCATGGCGATCAAGTTATTGTTCAGTGAAACTGTGGCGCAGACAAAGTATGCGGATTACGATTTCAAGGTACCACGGGAACTCATCACTCTGCCCAAGCTGCTCTGCCGCCACAGACGCCATGGCTTGTTTGCGAAGCGTGGATGCAAGTATTCTGGAAACGGCCAACGTCGCGATCAACGCTGCCGGATTTTACGGTACATGGCTGCTGGTTCCTGTGATTGACGGCGAATTCATTACGCAGCGCCCTTCGCTGTCACTGGCCCAGGGAAAGATTAATGGGGTGTGTTTACCTCTTGCACCCGCGTTGTGAATTTGACGTTTGGCCATTGCAGGACGCTCTGCTCTCCGTGACAAATTCATTTGAGGGGAACAGGTTTGTAAATCAGAGCACCGCAGCCACCGCAAACGCGACCCGATACGCTCTGGATCTGTGGCCGAATTTTGGGGCAGAACAAGCCGCCAAAGTCGGCGAATTGTACGCTGGGCTGGGCACACAAATATTCCAAACCAATGCCATTTACGGAGAGTGTGCGTTCACAGTGATTCTTGAATTATGAGGAAACGATCGCCCAATGTCCCTCCAGCCATTTTGATATGCCCAACCTATTACCTGCTGCAAGCCTTTGCAGGTCGATCTTTCAAGGTTCGATAATCAACTCTCTTCTCAAATCGGACAACTTTCTTACACTTCTCAGGGAGAATTCGCGATCCCCCCCGCAACGCACACCGCTGACGTGCTTTACTATTTCCCGTCAATCTCGACCGACCTCCCCCAGGTCGTCTTTCCACCGGTGTTCGATAACACGACTTTCAGAAATGCTTTCGCACAATCTTTCACGTCCTTTGCCATCTCGCTAGACCCTAATATCAAAGTCGACCCCACGACGATTACACCAAAATGGAGCCAGTGGGCCTCCAGACACACCGAAATGCTGTTCAACAAAACCGAATCGAACACATCTGTCGTGCGGACCGAGCATACGTCGAGCACTCTCTTGGAGCGCTGCCAGTATGTGTATCGCTGTCCGCACAGTGCTCATCCCGGTTGACAATTCTCGGCCAGGTTTTGGCACAGCGTCAGCGCCCTCACCAGTCAGTGAGCCTCGTTGCTCCGCAAATAGTCAAACCGTCGCCATTTTAAAGACTGCAGTCACTTACTTTGTTTATCTCTCTTCTATATACTACCTCCACAGCTTTTAATTCAATGTTTTTGACTTGATTTCGTCGCTGCCAGCTCTAGGGAGTGCTCGACCGGAAAGTTCAACCACATCGACGTTCTGGAACGGGCAAAAGAATTACACGGGGCTTGGGACCACCACGACACATTTGGAATGGCAGCGTGTCTCAGCGTATCCCGGTCGTGGTCAGGGAGATTGGTAGACCCACTTCATTCCGAGACGTGGGTGTAACCCACCTCATTCCGAGCGGGCAGTTGATTGCTAACTAGCGCCACCGTGATGTATACCTTGTGTGGGGGATACGGTGGGATGAAATCGGTGGAGAGAAAGACGGCAAGGGAGTGACAGGCGCTTCTCATTGCCACCTTCGAGTTCAATCTATCATGATAGAGGCACTGCGGACGATGGAAACCTTGACAGAGAAGAAAAATGCATACACGGCACCCAGCAGAGGACGAACCAGGACGAGGGAATATCAAAGAAGATGAGCGACGAAACACAATGAAGGAATACAACCGCGCCCCGAGATAGCAGGAGGCGTCGGACCGACAGACATGTACACCAAATGTACACACGATTCAGTGCACGGTCTAGTTTTAGCCATGCAGCACGCTCGATGGGAAGGACAGAAGACTGGAGCCCATCGACTCAGCGATTGATTCATTCCTGTGTGGGATGTGTGAGATACCAATCGGTCTGCATACCCTACGTCGCCGTCAATGCCCTCGACAGTGCCCATGGCGGTTGCGAAAAAGGGCGATCAGATTGATGCGATTACGTAAGTCCTGTCGAACTCGATTTTGAAAAGCGGCTAGGACGCTGTTTATTTGTCCGGTTTATTAAACACCGGTTTATAAACGGGTTTTCAAGTGGCTTGGCTCAAAGTACTGGTTTTTAACTCACAGTGGGTGTGTTAAGAAGGTCGAGCTTGACGGTCAAGTGACCGAAAAAATTGGATGACCCGGGTCCTAAAAGCGGCCATGAAAGATAAACCATCAGCAGAGCGTTCGGAAACAAGAATGCGGATATATAAGGAGGGATTATTGAAAAGGAAGTGAAGTCATGGACTGAGCACGTACCGTCAGCTGCAATGCGCGTTGCGAGATGGTACGGAGAGGTGCGCCCCCGTTAACCCGCATGTAACGGCGGTAGAGATATCGCATCAGCCGGTCAGAGAGTCTTGGAAGGAAACTGTCCGCGGAATGGCGCGAGTTTTGAGTGTCATAGGCAGGTCCGTAACCTCCGGAGTGGTCAAACAAGACATGAACATAAGTAAGCACACAAATGACAGACATGACTGTAAAGTGGAAGCTCGCCGGGAAGGATGGGCCTTGTGTGGAACCTCCTGCTAGCTGGACACTCGCGTAGATGCGTGGAAACTCTGATTGAGGCTTGGTGCGGGAAGTGATACGAACGGCGGGGCCGACAGGTGTTGATCAAGAGGCGCGAAGACCTTGACCACAGACGCGTGACATGGTATGCGAGGTACTGAGGTTGTTGGGATATGAGTGCCTGGTTGAGAGACTAGGCAAAGGAGGTAGATGGCGACGGACGGCCAGCAGAAACACAAAGCTGGCAGGTGCGGAGAAATTTGCCAACAATGTCGACGCACGATGCTAAGGCCCTGAGGCCTGAGGTGGTGGGGGAAAGTGGCCACATTACGACGGGCGGAAGTGAACTCGTGGGTATAGCGAGGCAACGGTGGTGGTAGAAAGAACGGGGTGAATGATTGCTTGGCCTGGCGGAGTTCGAACATCTGCCGCTCTGCCGGACACCGATTTAGGATGCCCCTGACAAATCTTGATGACCTGTCCTCTTCCTTGAAGCCATGGCCGACAGAAAACCCACAGCGCCGCCCGCCCCGGCGTCAGGCGGAAGCGTTGTGTCCGACACCCATGAACTACGACCTCGCCCGACAGCCAGCACAACCATATCTCAACCACCAACCCCGTCCCCCTTTCCCTCGGAGACCCATATCTCCATCCCCCTCACCTTCCGCCTCTACACCTCCCACTTCCTCTCGACCTGGAACTCCCGCCTCTTCGAGTTCGGCGCCGTTCTGTTTCTTGCTAGCATCTTCCCTGATACGCTGCTACCTATGTCAGTCTACGCGCTGGCGCGCAGCGCCGCGGCGATCTTGTTCGCGCAGCCGGTAGGTGTGTGGATCGACACGGGAAACAGATTGAGTGTCGTGAGGATGAGTATCGTGGGGCAGAGACTAGCGGTGGTGGGGTCGTGTGCGGTTTTCTGGATACTGGAAGTTGGGAAGGACTCGAAGGGCGGAACTGGTGGAAAGGGCAGGGCAAGGATGGGGTTGTTTGGGTTCAGCGTGGTGTTGGCTTGTGTGGAGAAGGTGTGCTCGGTTATGAATTTGGTGTCATTGGAGAGGGATTGGGTGAGTCAGGAATGCCTGGTATGCTGTGCGAGCTATGCTGACGCTGGTAAGGTCGTTGTTATCACGCAGGATAATGAACAGGCTCGAAGGGACGTCAACGCCGGCATGCGACGGATAGATCTGCTCTGCAAGCTTCTTGGACCGTTGGCCATCTCCACTATCACCATTGCATCAACGATGATTGCTATATGGGTAACACTTGCAATGAACCTCGTCGCCGTTCCGCTGGAGTACATCTGCATCGCTCAGGTGGGACACCCGAGTTCTGAGTACTCACGCTCACAAGCCGCAGGTGTACAAACGAGTTCCGGCACTGCGACGCGAACCACGATCGGCGTCGACAAACATCGAGACAGACGACGAGGTACACCTGACCAGCAGAGTCCACACCTCTGCCTCCCGCCTCCGAACCGCCTTCTCCCCGCGTCCTGCCTATCTCCTCCATCCCGTTTTACCTCAAACACCCCGCCTTCCTCCCCTCCTTCTCCCTTTCGCTTCTCTACCTCACCGTCCTCTCCTTCTCGGGCCAAATGATCACCTACCTCATCTCCGTCGGCTATACCTCTCTCTACGTCGGCCTCGCCCGCACCATCAGCACCGTATTCGAGCTCAGCGCTACCTGGATCGCACCGCGCTTAATGAAGCGCCTTGGTATCATCCGCAGCGGCATCTGGAGTCTGAGCTGGCAGATGATCTGGCTGGCTGCGGGCGTGAGCTGGTTTTTTGGGGGATTTTCATGGGCTGGGGACGAATTCACTGCTCCCTGCGACAGGGCTGGCGGTGTGTGTTGGGTTGAGTCGGGTCGGGTTGTGGGGATATGATCTGTGCGCGCAGAATATCGTGCAGGATGTAGGTGTTCGCTCGCTTCTCCCAACTCTTAAAAAAATGCATACGATTGGCTGGCTAACGAAGATATGAAATAGGAAGTCGAAGGCGAAAACAGGGGGGACCTTCTCGACGGTCGAGTCCTCGTTCCAGAACCTGTTCGACCTGCTATCGTACGCTACGACGATCATCTTCTCCCGTCCGGACCAGTTTCGGTGGCCGGTTGTCATCAGCGTCGCGGCTGTTTATGTCGCGGGAGGTCTGTACGCCTTCTTCGTCCGGAAGCGAAGGGGTCATCTCTTCCACGCACCGCAGTGCACTTGTCTGAAGGAGGGGGGAGGGGTATAGTGTAACTGTACGCTCTCGCAGCTCTATTTTTCTGTCATCACTACATTCCGCTACTTCCTTTCATGTCTTACTTCTTGCTCCGCAATCTCCCGATACTGGATCTACAGCAAGCAAAGATCGTTAACGTGGATGGACAGGCCGTCAATTTAGACAACCCTCCAGATGACAAGCTCTTTGAGTTCCAGGAAACCGAGAACAAGGAGGATCAACAGCTGCTCCGCTCTTGTGCTACTCAGAAAACGACAGCAAAATACTCTAATATCGCTATCAATCTCACCCTTCCCGAACCTACGCAGCCACTCCAACCTCACCAGCAGCAGCAGATCAATGCACCAGCTGCGCTTCCCCGCCGAGTCCCGCCGCAGATATCTCTCGAGATCTTTGTCGACCGTTATAACCTTACGGACACCCTTTACCAAAAGCTTCAAGATTTCTCAGTCACGGGCCTGCACACTCTTCGTCACCTCAAGAATGAGCATTTGTTGGAAGCTGGACTGAATCATGCAGAGGTTGCTAATGTCCGTGATGCGCAGGACAGATGGGTCGCAGGCGAGGGTGAACCATAAAGGGGAAAGCGTTACATTGCATTGAGTAGACTAGAAACATATGCATGGACTGCAGTAGCTAAACAATTGTACGACAATGACTTCAATAAACTGTACTGGTAGGTTAAACTTCGTTGGCCGCTGTATCTCGAAACTAAATGTGCGGAGTAGATCTCGTTCCCATTCAATATTTTTTACGACTATATCATGACTCGGCCATATCAACAGCATATACCTTCACGGTTATTTTTCAGGTCTTAAATTGTTGACCGCCATGGAAAATAACATGTCTAAAGAGCGTAGCTTTCTTGGTGAGAAATCCAGTCACTGGGAAAGATATTTCAACTGTTTTTTGCTCTTTTCGTAGGAGGCCGCAACCTACATCCGGTCAGTGTCTCGTGCATGCCTTGTAAGGATATCCTCTGCGCTTTGCAAAATATTCTCATGTTCAAATAGTCATCGATGTCATATACGTCGTGGATGAGACTCTCGACTGGTGGGCTGTGTGTGGAACTCAGACCGTGCCCTGTCGAACAAGAACTACACCCATACTCCGTATCCGAAGATGCGTGCCGCACGCCAATAACTCTCCTCGGACCGGACCTTGAATCAGCTATCATTTCCACGCTGAGTTTGCACCAATATCATGGCATTTGCCACTGATGTTTGCCGCGAATTTGCGATTCCACGCTCCCACCCGGCACGGTGGTACGTCTGGACGCAATAATGAGTGGCCTGGGACATAACAATGGCCACGAACTGCGCGAAATTACATACGTGCCAGATTGTAAGATTATTGACTCAGGGTGGAGGCAGCGATCGGGACCTGCGCTTGGAGAGCTCGTCATATTCGAAAATGGCTGGACTCAGTCAGTGAATCGCGAAAAATGTTGAATGAATTTGGACTTCGACACTGTATCGGCATCCAGTATACCAATGATAACCACGGGTCTTGGAAAATATACAGAATGTCATCGGTCGGTGAAAGGATGGGCTGCCCAACTTGTTGTTGGCTGAGCCAGTCGAACAACGCATATTCGTTTCGAACCACCTTCGCATTCAGATGTTTTTGTTTCGTGTGCACTCCACCATGATAGGATTAATGTCAGTCTCTTTCACCGCCGCTCCCGTCAGATCGGTCGACTTTGACCGTACGTGGGTTCGGTCAAATGCTGTAACAATTGTGTTGCTTTTGATTTGCTGAACATGCTGCGCGTGCCTGCCAGATATATACCCCCTGATGCCGATCAGGAAGGAGCCTTTAAAATCGCGTTTGCCTCTGTCACAGCCTTTGAATTCTGCTCTCACCCACATCTCAACTGAATGACGTTCCAACCTAGCGAAGAGGGCGTGGACAGCGCACGACGGGCATTATTCCACTGCGCCACTCCGTTTCTCGGGCAAAAGGACCAGGCCATGTTCCCTGGAATCTCATCCCTAAAAACTCGGCTCTCACAATCGCTTTCCACTCGGCTTGGGGGTCGCGAAATCAATTCCTTGGATCTGCTATTCATCGCCCGCGCGCTTCTTTTCAGCGAGGATGATAAAGAAATCATACGAAAAATCATCGCTCTCATGGGAGCAAGCGATGTACAGCAGAGCGGGTTCGCCGCGGCCGTCAACCAAGCGAATCATTTCATTAAAGTTCTCGTTGGCGGGAACAGGTCGAGTTATTGGGATGTCGATGGGCCCTCCCTCTCCGACGCCAACGGGGACTACACTCGCTGTCTCAGGGACATTCTTGCGCGGGTGCGGGACGGTCCTATCGAATAACCCATGCTGGATCGGTGCTCAGCCGTCGCCGAGATTCACTATCTCAACGACCAGGGGCGGCTGGCGAAAAATCTGGAGCGTCAGACTGAAGAAAATGCGCCTGCATTGGAATACGCATGGACTCTCAATTTTGCGGAATAAGCCTACAGCGCAGTCGTTATTCTCGGGCATTCACCCACGCTCGCGGAGGCAAGGGAGAGGAAGGCGTGCTCGCTGATGACTCAGGACAAGATCACGCGCTGTGTGGGGTTGAACCGAGCGCGCAAGCTCGCCCCGCTCTATATCGTCTGCGGCGGGTCCGGCCGTCCGCGTTTGATGCGCATGAACGAAGCGCTGTCGATGAAGGAGTTGATTGAACAGTATGGCATACCGGGCACGAAATCCTCGTCGACGCAACCAGCGAGCACACGTACTCTAATTTCATGAACGCCGTGCTGCTCGCCAGAGAAGCCAAAATGCCGCCCGGAACGAAATTGACAGCGTTCCTCGTACCCGACAGATATGGGTATGAAGACCAGTACGCATTTTGCTTTGGCAGAATGGCGGGAAGAGCGAGGGACGAAGTTTTTCAGAGCTCGACCCGTATTTCTCCTGGAGCAACGGCAAGGAAGAGAGTTCGGTTGATATTCTGTTAAAGGACGAAGATGTGGAGTTCCTGAGCCCCATCCTAATGTGGAAAGACTACACGGGAGAGCTCGGGTCGTGAGTCGCGGTTCTTGACGATCTTATATTCTACGTCGTTGTAAATTAAAAAATGGAATCAGCCTTAAATTTAACGAAATTTGACTGACACAGAGAAGGGACTAAACCTGAACGAAGCCAACAGGCGCACCAAAGGGCGCGCATAAGTCTTATGACAGCACAGTGATGCGGTGATGGCCGACTCTCTCTCTCCCGACCACCAGGTCGGGACGTAGCAAATCTCTGCAGGATGTACCCGATCGACCCTCTCCGGCTCCGTTTCGCAGTGCGAGACCTTCCCAGCGCAGGTCGCGAAGCTTGATATTCCCTTCAAAAACGGCTTGATTTGGTTTGAGTTTGATTATTTCAAGTTGTAGCTACATGCGGCCCAAAGGCTATGGTAGCAGTCCTATAATGGTTCTATATGTACGAGTTGTCCGGAATTAATAGCTACAGTTTTTCCTTCCATGGAATGAGAGAGAGAGAACGAGTAAATTTTCTTAGGAAATAACGGGCACCGTGACCGATGCAGCCATTTAAAGCGGGGGCATGATCTGTGGTCCTGACTAGCTAACAGCCCAGACTCGCGACCTTCATGCGTGTTTAAATCTTATTTCTCTTTCATTTCATTTGACGCGTTTCTCGGGAATTAGGAATACAGTTGAATTGCTTATATGGAATAAAGTTGGGACACCAGCCAAAATGCTGGCCAACTCCATTCCATACTGCGGATATTCCATATGAGATGTGTTCTTACAGTGGTGAAAGGCTATTTGGGAGAAGCCCAACTTGAAGAGTCATTCCATACCACGGAATTTGGCCGTGTATTCCACATGAGCTGATTCCATATGAGGAACTCAACTGTAACTGTCATCGGGTCACGGAGATGCTGGTAGGTCGAAAGCAACAATGGCTCAGCGCGCAACTGCTAAAATTTACTTCGCTTCCGGCACTCACGAAGTCTTACGAAGAGAACAAGGTTTCCTTCAGTCTCGCACGCCTCTGCCACCGGTGAAGGTATGGATTTCGCGAGTCTGGAGGGCATTCCAAAGCGAGACGCACGGCTGAAGAAGAAAAGGAATTTACGATGGTTACAAAAGTTACTTGGCAAAACTAACTTAGCCTGCCAAAACTAACTTTACTTTACTTGTGGCAGGCAAGTAAAGTAAAGTAAAGTAGCAAAAGTAACTTGTAAGTTAACTTAAGTAACTTCAAGTTAGAAAAAGTAACAGCACGCTACACTAAGTTAACGACTCCCAGCGCTATATTTGCGTCTCTGCATGCAGGCTTTACCGCTGATTATGTGAATAACATTCCGTTATTCCCTCAGCAAGGATTCCACTTGCTAAGAGTCCATGTGGCTGGGTTAGTAACATGAAAAGCCAACCCCTATGTGAAGTGAGGCTTTGTATTGTGCATCGAGCGAGTGAATGGTTCAATGACATGACTCGCTTCATTGTGGCCGCCCCGATCACTTGAGTTTTTGTTTCCCCTCTGCCACAAGCTGACAACTTTCTACATGGCTCTGACAATGTTTAGTGCCTAGTGAAACTTCTTCTTCCCTCAGGGACTTATCCCGGACCCCCTGCCCCTTGAACATTGTCGGAAATACCCCGGTACCACAGACTTCAAGTTGCAGTACGGGAATAATTCTCGTCACGATAAGTATTCGGGAAGACCTCTTTAACTTCTTGTGGTATACAATGCCCCAGACAGTGTTCCAAATGGACCTTTTACATGTATTTTTATACCGTACGTCCAATTTTGAAACTAACTTAGAAGCGAACGGCGAACTTGGCAGTAACTGATGCCATCTGATGGCATAAGTTACTTTGGCTGATCTAACTTAGGCGGCCAAGTTAGCGGTAAGTAACGTTAAGTAACTTCAAGTAACTTCAAGTAATGTTAAGTAACTACAAGTCACAGGGGGGTAAATGTGTAAGTAGATGTAATTAAGCCAACTGAAACAAGTCCAGGTATTATTTCTTCACCCATATCTGAATTATTCGGCTTTATGCAACCAGTGCTTCGGCTATCCGCACCCTGTAGCACCTAACAGGTAATTATAGAAAAGCCTAAGCTGTGGTATGACGCTCTTCATATGAATGATGTGAGTAGCCGAACACAATAAAAGATGTATTGGTTTTATAATCATCCTTGTCGGCTTTCCAACTCGAGATAGTTCATAATTGATCATCTATGTATTCCACATCTTAGGCATGCACAAGCCAACATTGAAGAACTGTCTATCTGAGAAATTCATGCCTTCCAAGCTCAAAACATATGCCTATTTCCGCGAGTTGGGGGATGTGTGCAGTGTACGGCTTAGTTCCAGCTAATTAGGGCTGTTCCCATGCCCGTCACGGGCAAGGCCGCCGTTTCGATGGGAGTCGAACGGGCAAATCTGTCCCGTTACCGTCCTGTCGCAGCGCCAGTAAAAGTGTCTGCGGAACGGGACGGCCGACGGAACGGCCGCCATGGCCCTCACGGCCGTCGAGACGGGGTCACCTTCATGAAATTGGTTCAACTGAAATATGGTGGGTGGAACCTTATTCCAATTTACCTCAAAGCTGGAGTCTCTTATTGGTCTTGTGGTGTTGAATCTACGTACTTCAATAGGACTGAAAGCTGCCTTCCTTCGCCCGAAAAGCAACATATGACACAACTTGAGACCATGGAACGATCGTGTGCATGCATCCACTGTGTAGGCCGGTTTCAGGAAGGGGTACACCCAACATTTGAAGATTGAAGGCTCGATGTTGCAGTCTACCCCAAATAGGAATAGATCATCGACGTTCTTCCGGGGGTGTTTTAATCAGCGCCGACACATGCAAACTAAGGCGAACTATTTTTAAGAGGTAGGAGGAGCAATACGACACCCAAATTCAACAAAATAGGCGATATTTTCGGTGTCAGGTGTTTCCAGAACCCGTCACCGTCGGTCCCCGTCAACGGCCGTCATTTCACCGGTCGTCGACCAAGAAATCCGTCCCGTCACCACCCCGTCAACCATTTTCAGAAAGCCTCGACGGAACGGGTCGGCTACCCGTTGCACGGAACCTGCCGAACCGGCGCGACGGGCACGGCGAACAGCCCTACAGCTATTTCAACTTCAAGAAAGGAACAATGGTTGAGTATGTTAGACAGGTGAAGGTGCATCTGGATGTTACTGAGCACAGTTTCTGATGTTGAAGTACCATAATTATTTGGTTTTCTCTGTTCCAGATCCACGCACAAAGGATATTGCTGAACTTTGAGTAAACAATGATGAACGCACGCACAGACATTTTAGCAGTGTGAAAATGATAATTACTAATGTGTGTAGTACCTTTGAGGTGTTGGGAAGCGTCTACTGGAGTCCCTGAATTATCTTCTCAGAACCGTATAAGTTAGCTGTCGATAAGTTACTTTCGCCAAGTGTGGGAAAAGTACCGTAAAGTACCGCAAAGTTAGCCCCGCCAAGCCAAAGGGGGGATCAAAGTTAAAGTTAGGTCTCATAAGTTACTTTTTACACTCTCGGAATTTACAGCCGTTTCCGAAAAGCTTGACACTCACTTTTTTTTTTTTTTGCTCGCAACCAACTTTTGATCGAGTGCTAAGGATCACCTGGTTTGGGATTCCGATCAGTCATGTGCTGCGCTTGCCGTCGGCAATACTCTCCCTGCCGTTTGCAGCCTACTTGCCCTCAAAATATTCTGTTTGCCTGAAAAGTGGTCGGAACACTTACAGAAGATGTTTGGCATATGAAATCTGGGTAAGAAATCATTTGGATTTTATAGTTGACTGCAGGTTCGCATCAGTGGCCTCGGCTTGGCGTAGCTCGGCTAGCCCAAAACAGTAATCCTTAGTCCTCCATCAAAAGTTGGTTGAGAGCAAGTGTCAAGCTTTTCGGAAACAGCTGTAATGGGCAGATTGTACGTCCATGAGCTAATTGACAATGCGGCCGCCACAGCATTATACGGGGGGGCGGGATCAAGATCAGAAAATTTTTCATCCCGAAATATTCACCCAAGGTGCATTCAGTGTCCTGTGCACTCCACCCGGGGATAATCAAGACTGAGGTGCAGCAGTACGCCGACCTTCCCTGTTTCATACATGTTAAACTTGAGAATTCGTGATGTAGGCGCGCCGCTTGGTTAACGGTTCTGACCGATTTGCTATTCTTGCTCGCACAGTACACCTTGAAACACTCTACAGGCTGCATTATACTAACGCACACTGCCATCTCGCTGTTCCATAGCCTAGGATTCTATACCCAACTGTGGGGCGAGAACGTCGCGACGCTAGCTCAAATTAGCACCCCGGTACGTACAGTCATGATACGGTTCCCACCAATTTCATTTTATTATGTTCATAGTATCAAAATTAGTACCGGCGGGCTCCATGAGGGAAGGTTGGACGGACGAACAAGTGTACACTGTACATTATACACGAAGCTGGAAGACGACGTTGTTGCCTACGTCCGAGAACAGAGAAAGGGCTTCCAAAGCGTAGGGCTGTGCGCCGTCCCGTTGACTGGCACGGCCGTCGTTTCGACGGGACCTGGACGGAAACGGTCCGTCACGCGACGGCCGCCATTTTGAAAACACAAACGACCGAGTAAGTTTATAAGGTGTGGCCTAAACTGTGTTTTGGGCTTACCTGTGCATGAAGCATGCCTTACAAAGTCGCATATGACCGAGTATGGCGTGTTTTGTGAACCCATCGACCCGTCGACGGCCGTGTTCGACGGGCACGGCCGTTTTCGACGGGCACGGCCGTCAAAAATGCAGTCGAAGAGCCCGACAGAACGGGTCGGCTACCCGTCGCACGGAACCCGTTGAACCGGCGCGACGGGTGGTCCTACCAAAGCGGTGACATACACTAGAAATCTGCGGAAAGCGCAGAGTGCTCGCGGAACAGATCGTAATCATAATTATGCATTGCCTTTTTTGGGAAGTAAATTTATCTTCCCCGCTGAACGAGAAATTGGTAGGAACTGATTCGCGTGATTGAGACGCATCGTTTGATTCACTTTTCATCGCATTCCACTCGGAATTGAATGCTTTTTAAGGCATTCTTTTTCCGAGATGCGCACAGCTTCGTAGAAACGCCTCTGTCCTTATTTACTGCAAACTCTATCCCTCTGCCTCTCATCACGTGTTAGGGTAGATTTGCTCGCAACTAGGAATCCGCTCAGGCGCGGGGTGCTCGCGAGGAAGACAGCGTAATCATGCTTACGCATTTCCTTTTTTGGGCACGATCTTTTTCTTTCCCGCTCCATGAGATTTCGGTATGCGCAGAACGATGCCATGAAGGCGCGTCGTTTGGTTCACTTTTTATCGCAATATACCCAGAATTGAACGATTTTGAAGGCATTCCGGATTCCGCCGGAGTTCAGTGGTATTTATTCCCGGCCAGGAATCCACTGGAATTCAACGGATCCCATTGGAAATTGATTGGCGGCCATTGTTGCCGATGCCGAATAGTGCCGATTACTGTCGTTTCCAGTGAGGGCTGTTAACGGATCAGCTTGCCGTATGTCCGCCATTTGGCGGCATGGTCCACTCAATGACCGCAGAAATGTGAAGCCCCGCTCAACATGGATTGGAATGCAAATTGGACGGAGTTTCGGTGTGTTGAAGAAATGGCGGTGAGAGATTTGGCCCCCGAATGCGCCGAGAAACATTCAGTCAGGTTAGAGAAACTCCACGCTTTACGCCCCACCGCCCCCCTCGGGGATTTATTCAGACCAAGTCACATCCGAGCGCTCAAGACAATAAAGATCCAACTTCCTTTGATTCTGCCGTGGAGGTCGTACCTTGTAGCTCCGCCCGATTTTCAAGAACTCATTATGCACGGTGTTAGAAGGATACCACGTTGCAGACCTAAAGGAATGATTTCCGCTGGACATTTTATGGCGGTTCTCGAAAGACATCGCTCGCTTTAGATCGGGGAATAGAAAAGACGTGTCCTCGCTGAATTTTTTTTTTCTCTCTCTTCTCCAACTTTCTTACCAGCTTTTCTTGGCTTTTGGTGCAATTATTGCCTTGACGGTGGATCCACGCCAACGATCACCAATCGCGATGCAATCAGAATGACCGCCCGATCTCCGCTGGGATCCACGCGCTTGACGTGGTCAAGACAGTTTCAAGACATGGCTAAAAATTGATTCGCACAAACTGGGAAATCATCCCATCGCACAGTTCTGAGGTTGCCGTAGAATCAATGCAGAACTCCACGCGAGCTGTAGTTACGTTGCCCGGTTATCCCAGAACAGCCTCGTTGGTCCCCAACAAATAATTCTTTACCTGCACTGCATTTGCGTGGCAACGTCAAGCCCCCAGAAACTTGGCTACCGGCCGAGACCTATGTGCCGCGAAAAGGACAGACCAGTTGCATTTGGCTCCTTACCGAGTCTCTCCACCATGCAACGTCCACGCGTCGACGGCAATTTTGTGTGTCAGCAATATCGGCGCTTATTTTCGTGCGGTTTGGTTGTATTGATCTTATGGCACAGCATCCGAGTACAATATATCGAATTTGTTATGAATCAGTATCGAAAACGGTTCATTTTTCACGGTCTCGGTATGGAAGTCCGCCAGCCATTTTTTCTTCGAAGATAAACGTGATCCACGTGGATCTTCGACGTGGATCTGAACATATCTTGGCATCACAAAGAATGGTAGGGCAACAGCTGCTTTGGCATTGCAAGATTTATCACACTGAGCAGTGCTCCTAACTGCTCCCTGCGAGGTATCCTCGTTTTTGATGGCGCCTACCCGCTGGAAGGCCGTAAATATCCCGTGTTCATCGGGAATGAGTTCGACCCGTCGTTCAAGTACTCTGCGAGGTAGAATTTTCAGGGATTCTTGCGTCAGATTTTATCAACGCGCTGTTGTATAAACCTTTCGATTCGCGCTCATTGCCAAGCTCAGAACGAAGAGAAAAAACGGGAGAGAAAGATCGACGCGTGTTACACGGGGAAGCAAAGTCTCATCAGATGGCCGTGATTTGCCCTTCTGGAAGCGAGCCGGAGACTTCGGTCGCGCTCAGGCACTTGCGTTGCAGCCATCCGCCGGCAAACATAGAAATCGATCCGGCAAGACAAAAGCGCGTCTCTCATTTCCCGACCGTTTGCGCTTTCCATCCATCCCATTTCATACCATGCCGACCCCTACCACCGTGAAATTCAAGACTCCTACTTGCGTGTTATGTCGGCAGAGGAAACTCGTGAGTCGACGGTTTTCCCAATTGTCGGCGATTTTCTGACTCGCTGGCCATGAGTAGCGTTGCGATGGAGGGAATCCATGTGGGCCGTGTTCGCGGGCGAGGACACTGGTTGTCTGTACCTATGTCCCAAAGACACAAGGCCAACTTCGCTCGGAACTCCCAAAGGGCGGGGCTTGTTTATCGTGCCGGTGAGTCTGACTTTCCTCGCGTGCGATTCGTGTCACTTAATTTTTACGGGGCAAGACAACGAAAAAGGGTGCGTCACAATTGCAGATTCTTGATGTTTCTTCCTCACCTTGTCTTCCAGAGGTGCGATGGGGAGCTACCGTGCTTGACGTGCAAGAATACCTCTCGTGCCCACGAGTGCAAATATCAAGACAAACCTCGCGCTCGGAAGGCTAAATCGCCCAGCGAAGAGCAACGGCAGTACCGCGACCACCATTCAGCGGACGGAGGAAGCACGACGTCTTCACGGTCCACAAATCCATCACGCCCATATACCCCGGAATTCTTCACGCCGCACGACTCACAGCCCACTGCAGCGGATGGCTCAGACGACCTCGATCTGCTCTCGCTCCTCAATTTCTACCCCCCGGCCCCAGAGCCAAATGATCTCTTTGCCGTATCTAACAACGACCGCTGGTTCTCCGCCGTTGAGTCCATGGAATTTCCAAAATACCCGGAAATCCCTCTCGCTGGTCCCTCACACACCAAGATTTCATTACCTTCCTTGCCGGCACTCGGTCACTCCATCGCAAACTATACCGCAGAAAGTCCATCTTCGTCTCTCGAGCTTTCCGACCCAGTACCCACCCAAACGGCCGAGCTCTTCGAAATGTACATCTGTCTGTCCTTTATTGTGAACCTTCCCTGATAGTATCCTTCAGACGAAACCTCTTCCTTGACCGCTGCTGGCACTACGGGCTGAACGTCACCGCAGAAAAGCGAGACGCGCTCGCACGGGGCGACACCTCCGGGCTGCTCGTCCACCCCGTCCTTGTCAACCTCTGCCAGCTGCTCGGATACCACCTCGCCGACCAGCTCCGCCTCAAGTCGTGCGGGTACTATCGGGGGCGAGGCCGCGGGTCGCGAGGCGGAGCAGGCCATGATCATCTTTGACGTCCTCCACCGCGAGGCGAGCCTCCTGGATCCAACGACGCTGATGCAGGTGTACAACCTTCTTGGTGTATACTATGCGATGCGGGGTGACCTCCCGATGTTCACTGAGCTGTTTAATCGGCTCGGAGCGTTGATTTCCAGCGGTGATGCGCTGGGGCTGGACGATGCGCTTGTGCTCGACCCGACGTCGCAGGTAGAGCCTGCATCGTGCTGCCCGCAAGGCCAGGCGCAGGAGTTGCGCTCGGCGTTCTCGGCGATGATCTTCATCGAGCTTGCGGTAAGCTTGACCAAGAAGGCCATTCCTATCCTCGATGCGTCTCTGTTGGCCAAGTTTCGGAAGTTGGCGGTAAGTTGACTGCTTGGCCTTCCTCGCACGGTACTTACCTACTCTCACCTTCAGGCCATACACCGGAGAGACACGGAGCTAAATTTTATCCGCGCGAGGAGCGCGCTATTTCTATATGATACCCAGAGGCTCGTCGGAGAAGGGGCGAATCTAGAGTTTGGTACGACTGCACACTCCTTCTTCTCCTGTCGCTTGCTAATACTAAAGTCCACTCTCCAGGCCACCCCACCGGCGCGGCGTGGTCCAAGAGGTACTGGAACCTTATCGAGGACATCCACACACACCTCGCCATCATTGACACCCCGCTCATTGAAGTGTCCTTCATCCATGAGGCGCAGGTCTTCACGCTCAAGACGTGCATCATCATCGCTCTCGCGGCGCTCGCCGAGCTATACGCCCTCTTCGCGCCCTTCCAGCCCGAGTCGCAGCGCAAGCGCGGAGAGGTGATGGACCAGATCGCGGCTATAACGAGCATGTTTGCGGGGAAGGACTTTCAGTATTTTGATCCGACGCTTGGGGTATGTATATGTTTTTCCTCCGTCGAGCATTACATCCTTGCTTATAATACTTTCTTTCAGGTCTGCTGGGCGATTGCGCTCCGCCCGCTGTTGGGCGATGAGCGAAGACCGAGCTGGGCTGATTTTTCTGCGTGGCAGGGCGGGTCTGCGACATCGTTGGGGATAATCCGCGAGTGCTTTCAAAGACTCAGTCTCGCAACACCCTGCGTCAAGTCTCACGTCGCATGAGGAGTCTGGGTTTCGACATTTTTTTTTACATGCCTCATAATTACTGCGTATACTACACACAGCAAATAATGTTGTACAATAATGATCCTTGCTCATAAAAGCGAACAATATCACCTCATTTCAATCGCACCCTCAGGCGCTCAGAACCTGTGCCGCTGTTGTCACTCGCAATGCCATCCATGTTACGGCTTCGCTCACGGGACTGCGTCCGAATACCTCTCAGGCTCCAGGGAGTTTTCGGCAAAGTTTGCCCCTCGTGTGAGAGGCTAATGCTAAGTATGCAATCGTCAATCTCCTGCCAATCCTAAGAACATGCTTGATCACCTTGAAGGTCCCAGCATTCTTCTACATTCACACTGCGTCTTTGTAGTTTCACGATGGAAAACGCTTTCGCATCTTGGCACTGTGTTGAATCTAGAGATCGCCCAGAGCAAGGAATTCAGCTACCACCAGGGCGACTTTATCTGCAAATCCATCCAGATTTAGCGGAAGCACTTCCAGGACGGAAAGTCCTCACGCGGGCTTCTGGAATAGCTCTTCGATGAAGACTTGGGTCAAGTGCGCACTGCTATTTCCTTCAGAGTCCAGAGGGCCAACAATACCGACATTGAGATTTACCGTGTGCGACCGAAAACTAACGCGTCGTAAACCCGCCACTGCTGCCGGTAACTCCCCCCGTTCTTCAATACACGAGCCTCCTCAGAAGCGGGTCGGACATCGGCCATGGAGTTACATTATGAAATGAATCTGAATTCAGGTGTCTGGGATATATTGACCTAATCTAGGTGCCTCGGACCTAAGTTACATACAATGCCGACTTTCGTGGGACGGTCAAGGCTTTGAAGATGGAGATTGCTGGGAGATGCGCTCCGTCTGGCCGCGGCATACCTTTCGAGGAGTTCAGGACTCAAAAATTTGGCGACCGTGACCTGTCCCCGGTCATTGGTCAACGTTAGTTGAATTCCCGGTAGAACGCGAGAAGTTTTCTGACTCTCTGGCGCCCGACGACCTTCTACCCTCTCCGTTATTCGATATGATGAAGTTGTGGAATGTCGTGTCGTATACGGCAGGCAGGGTGCGAAGATGGTGCGGGGATCCGAAGTTCATTTCCAGGTCGGTCACCATTGACCGGCCTAGTGAGTAATTATTCAAGTTGTGGACCACCTTTGGTCTCATCTCACATCGTCTGCGGTAGACTGCCTGGATATGAGTGCGGTGATCCGAACTTGGTTTCAGACGCTACTGCCATTTTTAGGCGTGGTGGTAATGTCGTAGCGGCAGGTCGCTATGGACAACTCTTCCTTTTTCTTTCGTGCATCGACATGGTAAGCGTCGATGAATCATCATGTGCCAAAGGGCATTGAAGAACATAGAGTATACAGCTTCGCCGAACTGGTCTTCGCTAGAAAAATAGGATGTCAATTTGAAATTCTTTCAAGGAAGGAGACCAGCTTCTGGTTATCAGCAGTCCTAACTAAGGCTTCATATTGTAAATTATTCGTCGATTCACTGAGAGACTGATTGGGAACTTCAACTCGAAATATTTGATCTTCGTCAGGAAAGGTGTCCATATTGATCACAATAACTGACATATTAAATTATATCTGCGCTGACGCCCAGCTGGCGAAAGGCCAAGCGATTTCCATAGCGCGTTTTGACGCGTCGCGTTCAGACGCGGTAACGTGATTCTGAAACGTAGCCTAATCCGGCCCGCCGGTCCAGAGCAACAGTTTTAGGTTAGTCGCCATGTGGATGCTGATCCGGTCATCTCCGAGTCATCGTCAAATTTCACAAGTTAACACGCCGTCTTTTTTACCTTCACCATGGATGTGCTTCGATCACGCTCGGTGAGATTCGTCTCTTCTTTGCCCGTACGATTGTATCGCGCTCTACCGGCTGTCATACTTGGAACTCTGCTTAACATTCTGGATGCTGGTCCGCTTTTCCTTTGAAATCGATAACGGTGCAAAAATTCACTTTCTGACTAGTCTCCACCGGAATCCTCGTATTTCCTGAAAATGGTGCTTTTCGGTCTTTGCAACTGCAAGGGCTCTCCTTGTACATCATGAGGTGACCAAATCTCTTTTTAGTGTGTGCGACTCCGATGTTCAAAGAAATTTTCAGCGGACTCACATCCCAGATTGCAATGACCCTCGGCGGCTCACGGTTCCCTGGGGCTATGGGCACCATGCTGATTGAAATCCTGCCATTTCTAAGAGGAATGGCCAATGATATCCGCACCGTCCTTGGTAATGATCACCCAGGGCTGATTCCGACAGTTATGGCAGCGTACGCTTTGACGTCCTTCCTGACCGGCGCCGCATTTTTTATTCTTGGGATACTCAAGCTGGGTAATCTTGTATGTGCCCCCTTGCAATTTACACAATGGCGCTCACCATGGCTTCAAGGTCGCCTATTTCCCGCAGACTGTGCTCACCGGTGCGATTGGCGCCATCGGGGTCTCGCTCTTTGTTCTCGGACTGGGACTCCCGTTCCCTTCCTCCGCCACTCCACTATCACTTTCGGATGTCAGATCCATACTCTTTGATAAAAGTCATCTAGGGCTACTCGCTGCGTCCTTCTTCCCCGCATTTATCCTGTCAGTCAGCCTGCGTTCTCGGTATATCGAGCTGTGGACGCGCGGGTTCATCCGCTCCGCCTATTACATTCCAATCTCCCTCCTTATTATCCCCACTGTCTTCTGGATCACAGTCCGCGCGTTGGGGGTCCCGACCGAGCGTCTTGTCGCCACTGGCTGGTTATTTACCGTCGACTCTGCGTCCCTTTCGTCTTCCGGAATCATGGCCAGTTGGAATTATTGGGCCCTGTTCGATTTTGTGAGTATCCTAGCATATGTACTGCCGCACTATTAAATGGATATTTTTAGAGATTGGTGGAATGGTGGTCCCTCAAGACTGCGATTCAGAACATTGTTCTCCTCGTCGTCATTGGGTAAGTTTTTGGTTAACTTTCATGGTATATGCTGAGCGCATGTCAGCGTTCTCAATCTGCCCATCTATGTTCCCACCCTGGCATTTACTCTGGATGTCTCATATAATATGAACTACGAACTATTAGGTAGGTCAGGAAATTCCCTTAGCATTACTTTGCCGCTAAAGTAGCCTGTAGGTCAAGGTGCTGCCAACATATTCGCGGGCCTCGTGGGCACAGTACCCAATATTCTCGTACGCTTTGATCACCTCGCCTCTTCCAACCTTACACCTTCGCATAGCAATACTCCTACTCTGTTTACGTCACACGCGCCAAAGGCGGCCGCTTCGAGCTCTCCCTCGTAATTTTCCTCACCGCCGCACTCTTCCTCTGCTCCGGATTCCTCCTCCCATACGTCCCCACCATCCTCGCCTCCGCGCTCGTCCTCTTTTTCGGCATCGAGCTCTTCCTCGAGGCGATTTGGGAAGCGTCCAAGACACTCGCATGGATGGAATACGCTGTGGTTGTGGGGACACTTGTGGCGTGCACGTTCCTCGGGTTCGCGGAGGGATTCGGTGTGGGGATTGGCGCTGCGGCTGCGGTGTACCTCATGTACGGTGTTGTTGATTCGGTGAGCCCCTCCCTCTTCGTCATAGCAATCAGATCTAATTCCTGGCACTCGCTAGCCCGCCCGGGTGACGAGGTGGAACGAGTGGAACGAGATGCAGCAGCTACGCACCGAGGACGAAGACCACGTCGCGGCGCCCCTCGAGGGGCGGATACCCTCTCCGCACACCCACACGCCGGCCTCGATCACACTCGACGCCTCGCAGAGCACCCTGCCCCTCATGCCCATGGCCAGCGCAGATATCAAAATTCACGAAGACAATGCAGATCTGCTACAAAAGCTTAACGCGCGGGTGCTCGTTCTGTCGGGGTACATCTGTGAGTCTGAGCTCTTTCCATCTGCGCGGACCATGCTCACTCGGTGTCAACGCTCAGTCTTCGCATCCGTCCCTTCCCTGGAACGCGTGCTCCTGGCGTCCCCCACCCCAGCCTCCTTTTTCATTTTGGATCTCGCACACGCCCACCGCATCGAAACTGCCGCAGCCCGCGTTCTCCTACGCTGCGTGCGCGAGCTGAAACTGAAGGACAGCCTGCTCGTCGTGTGCGGCTTGCGTGAGCGCGGCGGGCTTCATGCTGATTTCATCCGTGCGGAGGTACCGCTCGTATTCAATATTAGGGAGGAGCTGATGCCGACGGGCGGCATTCCCGCTTTCGAGACTCGCGAAGCATGTTTAATATGGTGCCAGCGAGAGCAGGAGAAGCAGGTGGTCGGTGGAAGTAAACCTGATGGTGTGCTGTTATTTTTTCTGGATCGTATGTAAACTGACTGAGACTTCTAGGACTTGACGACCAGGAGAAAGAAAGAGCATTCACAGAGTTCTGCCGGTTGTTCGAGTTTGAGCCGTCCACCGCACTCGGCCCGAACATTGATGCTTCAGGGTCAGATTTCCAATCGTCAGCAGTCTTGCGATTTATTGAAGCTGGAGGGCGGATTTCCGTGTACATCCCGGGACATGTAATCCGGGGAGCAGGCGAGTCTTTCGTCCACGACGCTCGATTAAGAACCAAAACTGATGATGAAACGCAGCGATAGCGTTTATTGTGGAAGGTGAAGTCGACGTCCGTGTCGTTGCTACCACCGCCCCATCCGCCCCGGATACCGGGGTCTTGCGTCCTTCAGTTCAACGCATGCTAGCGATGGTGCCGCACGAGGCCCTACGCGCTGTCCGGGCGCGCTTTTCCGGCTTTTCGAACGGGGATTCCGTGTCCACACGCGTCTTGAAAGCTGGGGATGTACTGGATAGTCAGCGGCAGATGGAGGTTGCAATTTCCAAAACACGCACTGTTGTTGTGGAAGTCGGGGGACAAAGGCTCACGGCATGGGCGCAGGCAAAATTAGAGGGTAGGACTGGCGCTGTGGCTTAGAAGATACATACGGTAAAAGCAGGGTGGAACCCTACTTTTTTTTTTATTTTGAAAAAATGACTTTTAATGCTGCGGAGTCACTGAAATATACGTCCAGCATTTCCGACTTGGGCGCTCTAACGAATCGTTGGGCAAAGAGCATTGACAGAAAATGATATTAACATATTATGTGCGTGATGATCCATTCCGTAGGGATTAAATATTTGCATCAGGTGGAAACATCCCGTCTCACCAAATTAAAAGCCCTTAATCTGCTCTCTAATGTATGCAATCACCTCGTCTTCCAGCTTCGTATTCAGCGTCCGCTTATCCGCTTTTCCGACCTTACCCCATGGAACCAGATACTGTTTTCAAGATACCGTTAGCATTGAATAAAGATAGCAATTCAGTCCCGATGATACTTACCTGCGCGGTGATCTGAGCTGGTGTAGCGACCGTTGCGGCCCAAAGCTGCGTTAGGGCACCCATGCTGAATACCAGAATATTATGGTCAACATTTAACGGTGAAAAATTCGGGGCATACGGTGCGGGATACAGCAACGCATTGCTGAGTATCTGCATCCACCCGGCGGAATGGCTAAAACAATCAGCGTTCAGAGGCGGCATCATCACAGAGAGAACGGGCGCGGCGCACCGCTGCAAATCCGTCTTGATGCCTCCAGGATGGAGTGCACAAGATACCAGCACATCCGAGTGCGCCTTCGCGAAGTAGTTCGAGACAAATATATTTCCAATCTTACTCTCGCCGTATAGCGCCCTGCAGTACGCGTGTCAATCAAGATGCTCAGTTCGCTTGGATGGAAGTGGTGCGTACCATGGCCCTCTGAAACTACCCTTGCTTTGCACCCACGCATCACGCTCCGGCCCGCCTTTGAGACTGACGAAGTCCATACCGTTCCCCGGCGCAAAAGCGTGCCCAGAAGAAGATGTATTGATGATACGCGCGGGGACTTTGATCTCTTCGTAGGATTTCGTGAGGGCAGGAAGCTACGTTATCCGGGTTTCAATATCAGCAGCTGAGCGCCGGGATTCCTGTTGGATATACTTACGAGGAGTTCCGTCAGGAAGAAATGTCCGATTACGTTCGTTCCAAATTCTGGGGAAACCTGCTCAGCGTAATCACACGACTGGAAGATAATTATGCGTACGAAGGTCGTGATTCTGAGCGGTAAGCTGTTCTGGAGGGCATATCATCACCCCTCTATAATATAATACATAAGTGCTCGCCATCGGCCAAAAATATTGAACACACCCGTTGTTGAACAGAATATCAAGCCTTTCTTCCTGCGCAAGGAACGTCTCCGCCGCCCTCCTCACACTAGGGAGATCCGCCAGATCCAACTGCAGAAATATCGCTGTCTTCTTCGTCTCATGTTCGAGTCTCTTGATAGCAGCAGCGGCCTTCTCCTGCGACCTCGCGGCGAGATACACTTTCGCATTCTTCAGGAGCAGCTGTTTGACGGTTTCGTATCCGATTCCAGTGTTTCCCCCTGTTACAAGAATGATCTGGAAAATAGTCAGTTGAGGCACTGGACGATGTTAGAGCGACGTACCTTGCCGGATAAGTCTGGTATGTCGCGCTCAGGACGAAAACTTGGAGGCGACACGCGAGCCAAGATAGAGCCCATTTTTTTCGTATTAAAATTAGTGGATGTAGTAGCGAGGGAGGGATGGAAGACAATTGGCATTTGGCAACTTCCTGCGCCGTCTTGTATACCATCGATGCCGGAGCCGGAGGAGGTGACGTCCTCGCCGAAGGTTACGCGGCCAGTCTGCCACAAGCCTACGCGGCCAGTCTGCCACAAGCCGCAAGGCATCGGACATTTCGAGGCGCCGGATTAGGAGGATCGGCTATCTCCGGCAAACCCGGCGGAGTGGCGGTGTTCAGATTTGAAAGCGCGAGTGAGGCCGGTCTACCTGGGTTTGAGTGATCCTTGCCTGTCCGAGCTGGCGCTGAAAAGAAGGAGCCAAACACATGAAATCCTGGCCCAACGGGATCTCGGTTAGCAGAGGAATCAAGTAAGTATAAACTCTTTCCAGATTATCACCTCATGATCAGCTCGAACCTCAAGAGAATGAACGTCGAAATAAAAAAAGCGGGGCGGGAATACCGACGAGAACAATTTGGAATTTGAATGAGGAGCATGCTCCGGTATTTCATGGATACAGAAAGACAAGTATATGCTCTTGAGCGCGTTCAGTCCTGCCTGGTCTCCAAATTTGTGTTTCAATTTGATACTCACGAAAATCAGCATCGAGAGCCCTTTTCCTTCCTGTGCAGCCTCTCTCGAGTCAGACCTTACTTTGGGTTCCCCCCCTAAAAAAAGCTGCATTTTCGGTCAAACACCGAAAAGGTGAAAGAAAGAATTTGTTTTTTAAAAAGAAGGGAAAATCGCTTACCCGTCGAGTCAGGGCAATGGTACGAATCTGCAGAGCAGTCGGGAACGATGTTGAGGACGCGTCCGCCATCGGAACTATGAATCAATTATGTTGGATGCGGAAGGAAGGAAAGAACTCACCTGTCAGCCATCGTCGTTGCTTGCTTCCGCTGTAAGACTGAGGATCTCACCTTTCTCACGAAAAGATTCAGATGGAGCGGTACCGCTACCCCAGCCGTCAGAGAGGCTCACCCTCTCCTCTACGAATTCGAGAAAGCACTGCATGTACGCGTACGAGTTCCTGTATCCGATGGGTCCTTATGGAACGAGGTTCTACGTTGCCTGTTAGTATTGGCGACGCGAGCCACTTTTCAGACCTCGATCAACCGTGGAGGACCTGTTAACCACATGCCCAAGGCAGAGAGAAGCGGTGAATTGTCGCTCCCCGCTGATGCGGAAGCAGTCCTGATCAAGACATGGAAAATACGATTGAATGAATCCAAATCAGCCTCACGTACCATCAAAACTCCTGGCTGCGAAGTTAGAACAGCACCAAAAGCAAGCCAGAATGCGCCGCCACTGCCAGAGGACCCACGTACGCAGGGAGTCTGTACACTGGTTTAGTGTCAATGGGGTAGGTAGCGCGAGGCGGCACCGAGTCCGGGAGACCATGCTTAAAGAAATATCCGGTTTTTGGTGATGTACACGCAATGTGACGTTGCGGCTGTATATCTAGGAGCGGCGTGCGGAGTGCGATTTCAGCAAACATGCATTGCTCGTGTTCGTTCAAGCCTGCAAAAACGCAAAAGTACTCCCGCATTATGTCGAGTTTGTACATGTCAACTGCGTTTGACCTCATAGAGGTTAGTCTTCCCGCAAATTATCCCGACCTGTGCCGTCAAATCAACCTTGATCACGCATCGGAGAGTCTCTGGACGTACATATTGAACACTTAACACGGACTTGTCACCATCGCGGTGCCTGTGCCGGATGTATTCTTTGTTGAGGACATCGAGGAGGCGGTGCGAGGAGACCGTGGACGATGTCTCTGCCCCGATTGAAGCGATCGGCTTCATCGTCATAGTAACCCACAAACGCCGAGTCGCCGTTGGGCACTTCCTGCGGTTCGTATGTATAAATCAAAACCAGGATGAGTATGTGGTATCACACCACACAGATTTTCCGTGTGTATTCTGCGAAGAATCGCTGGACCTTGACATAGAGCATGGAATTTTAGATACAGTATACAGAGCCCAATCGCGCAGAACGCCAGTACGAAAACGCACGCGCCGGACGTTGAATATGACGTTGAATGCGGTCGTATACGGGCCACAGAGTCAGTGTCAGTGAGCGCGATGGTTTGTGGTGAGGATTCGGATCATGATCGGTTCCAGATCGGTCTCTACAGCTCCTCGGCGTCGCGCGCCTGGACTTGGCAATATTGCCGACGGTCGACCCTTGGCTGCAGAGCCGCAGCCTGGCCGCAGCTCTCGCCCGGATGGTTCATGATGGCGAGATCAAAGGACTCGGCGGGCAAAGCGTGATGATGTGTGACTTCCGTGACTGGCCTCCGATTGTCACTCACGTTCATCAACGGTCCTTCTCCCTATAACCGTCCCGTTTCCGCAAGTCAACCTCAACTCCCTTTGAGTGCAAAGTGGACTCGACGCTTACATAGAACTGAAGAACGCGGTGAAGTGCATAAGTTCTTTTGAAATTTCAATGAAACACCGCATCAAACTGTTATTCAGCCCCATCCACGAGGATATTGTCGAAACCCTGCCCAATCCCGAGGCCGATATTATTTCGGCACAGCAGACGTTCTAGCTGCTGCTGAAACTGTGGCGCCTCCGGCTCCTGGATGTGGTATCGCTTCAGCCGCTGTTTCCCCAGAACCAGAAAGTCTGTCGTAATCTGGAATGTTTGCCTCACTGTCTCCCGGTCCCAATAGCCGGAGTGACATTGGTCCTCGATACAATTGCCGCTTTCGAACCCCCCTTTTTTTGGGGGGGGGATGTGGGCCAAGAAAACACGGATCCTGAAGAAAAAAAAACGCCTTTTTTCAAGGTGTCATCGAAGATTCCGCCGATGTCCTACTCCCCGGCGTATTCAACGCTGAATTTGACGTCGTCAAGTCCTGCAGTGAATCATCAGCACCAAATTCGCGCTCATAGCCTGCCCTTTCATTTGATCTCACCGCGCAGTTGGAGTTGATATGACTCGACTCGCTTTACAGAGCCAACAGTCCGCCTGTAAGGGCAGGACAGCAAGTTTCAAGTTTCACAAAAGGAGAGGGTCCAATAACGGCGCTAATGAGATTGGTAACGCATTCCGATTTAATTAGCACAAGGTGTTCCTGAATTCCAGAGTCCAGACCCACTTACACCGGATGCATGGCGGACTACCGCGAGTGGCGAACTTAGAACATGGTGTCGAGGTACATGTTGCCCGACTGGCAATCCCATGGGCCGACGGGGAGCGACAGGGAACTTACGATACAACGGCAGATACATACAAGGCCATATTGATGAGCACTTTTAGGCACCCTGCTCCGGGAATAAAGGGGAGATATTATTTGCTCGGGCGGCGACTCGGAAAGACGTGCCGCAACGCAGCAGGCCTAACGTACTGGATAGGTCCCGGTGAACCGCGGACGTCCCAGTGGTGTTTCGCCGCGGCGAAGACGATGTTGACGATATTGATTTTGCTTCGACTCTGACCGTACCGCACAAAGGATGAAGCTGGCGATAGCAGCAGTAATGACGACTAGTGCGGAAGATGCCGTGCAACCTGGCAGCTAGCTCGGCGTACAAGCAAACCTGCAGTAATCCTGGATCCGATATTAATTTTTCTTCGACTCTGACCGTACCGCACAAAGAATGAAACTGACGATAGCACCATTAATGACGATTAGTGCGGAAGAGGCCGCGTAACCTGGCAGCTAGCTTAGCGTATAAGCAAACCTGCAGTAATCCTGGACCCGATATTAATTTTTCTTCGACTCTCACCGTACCGGGATGAAGATGGCGATAGCACCAGTAATGACGATTAGTACGGGAAGAGGCCGCGTAACCTGGCAGGTAGCTCAGCGTATAAGCAAACCTGCAGTAATCCTGGACCCGATATTAATTTTTCTTCGATTCTGACCATACCGCACAAAGAATGAAGCTGGCGATAGCACCAGTAATGACGATTAGTGCGGAAAAGGCCGCGTAACCTGGCAGCTAGCTCAGCGTATAACCAAACCTGCAGTAATCCTGGACCCGATATTAATTTTTCTTCGACTCTCACCGTGCCGCACAAAGGATGAAGCTGGCGATAGCAGTAATGACGATTAGTGCGGAAGAGGCCGCGTAACCTGGCAGCTAGCTCGGCGTACAAGCAAACCTGCAGTAATCCTGGACCGCTTGGCTTTTCTTCTCCATCCATACACAGTTGTCGCGTTCCGATTCCCGACTTCCGGCCATCATGATGTCGATTCGACTCCTCTCCAGCCAAGGCATCTCGGAAGTGTAGATGATCATGACGCGCGCGCGGGGGAAGAGTTCCTCTCCTGATACTGGTAGGATCTGGATCACTTCCATTCATGACACCGCATAATGTAGAATCAGTCATCCACGTACGAGGAGAAAAATGCTCAACCACCTTCATTCCGAATTCTAAGAAATGCACATAAATATGTGTCGATGGAACGATGAACGAGCGTAAATGGTGGTTCGTATCCTTGGGGCGTAAGGTGCTCGTGCTTAGTAGGAGAAATAATCACGCCACTTTCAAAGAGTTAAGGAATCGTGGACAGGGAACGGGGAAGGAAAGAAGAATGGAACTTATCCGTTGTTGCCGGTGAATATCCGCAGCCGAGGGCGCGTTTAGCAGATCCTCGAGATTTCGGATCAAGAGAGACAGCGGAAATACTTGTCCGAGCTCCCAGTCTCCTGATGGCTGGAGCCGTCTTTTCAGGCGACCCCGCAGCAAGGTTAGTTTTGGGAAGGCTATACAAGAATATTGCCGAGTCACGTATATGTACAACTCGGCTGGAGCGGATGTGACTCACCTCAAGTTGAGTGGAACAAAGCGTGCGAGGACGATTCTTATGTCACGTTGTGTGCAACTGAAGGTGCCGCAGTAACTGGGTTCTGCCGCTGACGACGACGACGACGAGTTAGGTCGTCTGTCAGAGAGATCATCCCGCTATCATACCTTCTTCTCCCGCTGTTCAGTATCGGTAATCGTCGTTACCCGGCCCGTCTACCCTCTGATTTCAACGTGCCTAGCTATAGGTGGATATTGAAAGTGGGCGGGAGGTCTTGTGGAAAGACGAGGGAATTAACATTCCCCTTGGTGAGACGCTCCCTCCAGCGACCGTGGGGTGTCATTGGTGAATAATCCGGAGATGATTCCCGATTCAGTGACCGAGAAACATTCCGCACCACGCGATCCGGGGGCCGTCGAGCTTCCCGTAGAGTGTCCACCTGGGCGTAACGCGTCGATAAGCATACGAGTGGAGCATGCAAACGCAACACCCAGTCCGTGGGGTTGTATAATTCACGACCTGATTTCTGATCTTTGAACTCTGCACGCGAGGCTTGATAGTTGACGCGACTACACCGGTAGGATCGGTGGCAAGTATCGGTCCCCGGTAGATCCATTATCCCTCTCAAGTCACAAGCCGCAGAGGCGGCAAATCTTGATGTGCGCGGAGTGTCTAAACGGGAACCTGAGTCAGGGATAAATTCGAGCGGTGACAACCTTCCATTTCGCACCAAAATATGCTCAATCTGGAAGATGTGTTGAAATGTACGGAGCGCAACAGAGTTGGCAGTTATTTCGTGTCGAACAGTCAACAGCATTGGGGTGTCCTGTGGTCAAGTTCTAGCGGCATTCGGACGTAGAATTCGACAATCCGTCTTGACGAGCGTCAACGTCGAACAGCAATTTGCGAATGAAACAGCCACTAAAGATCTAATCGATTTTCCAGACACAGCACCGGGAAACCTCTCCGTTATCCGCGAGACTTTCATCAGCATTCCACTGCCGCTGATGTCGTTGCAGTCAAATCGGTGTTGATCCACTTCCGGAGGACAGCGGCGCCATAAAGAACCGGCCACGCTAATTCGGATCCAAGAGGAACGATATAGCCATACGCTCGATTTTACCATTTGCTCCGCCAATTGTTCTCTTGTGCCAAAACGAGGTGTCTCACTTTGCAATTTGGGACTCGGGCCGATCGCAATCATTTTGATTCCCGAAGAGAGGCAGCATGAAGACTTCCGAAGTATGCGCTCAAGAGTGGTAGACAATTGAGCAGGATGATTTTGCAGGTCCAGACCAAAGCAAAGATGAGGGAAGAGGGCAAGCCAGCGTCGGAGCAAACCGGCATCTTATGTGTACGAAAGCCAAACAAACAAACACAGCTTTCCGCTTGTTCTCTGCTTCCACTCCGTTTTCCCGTGCACTTCATCCACCGCCGCCTGATATCATTCCCCAATCAAGCTACATGCCAGTGCAGTAACTCCCAAGTCCAACTGCCACGTCAGATAGCACTGGTTTCCGCCCTCACAGCTCCGCGGACTCGCCGTGTCGCTCATGCTTGGCTCTGGCTTCTCCTTCAGTTGAACCTTATACAGCTCCTCAAATCCTGTCCCTGCGAAAATTTCCGCAGCACCCTTCTCTGATGTACTCGTGAAACCGTACCGGGAACGCTCGGGTGTTAACTCTTTGCAGACATCTGTAACACCGCCGCCACCGGCGGGAGATGTCGTAGCTCCGCCTTCAAGAACTTTTGCATCCCGACCTCCGGAATGCATCTTCCATCAATGCGTATTTGATTTAGGCTGGTGTTATTATCCCATGGAAGCAGAGTGAGATCGGTGTGTACACGGATTGCGCCACTCGATTTCTGGGTTACAGTCGGGGCCCGCGCATTCAGTACAGATATCTGACTCTATGGCAGCTCGCATCTCAATCTGCACAGCATTACTTCGCCTCGGACGCGGTCTAAATAACCTCGGTCCTGGAGAATGGAGAGCTGGCGGTGAGAATTAAATTTCGGAAATTTTTTAAATACGGAATCACGACAATCACCAATGGGGTTGCGGACCGCTGATTAGATAGCCGAGCCGTGTAACCCTTTGCAGTTTAGTGACTCCAAATCTGGGAAGCGAAACTATGCAAGATCGGGAATGCGTGATCTGCTCGAGTCGAGATAAAATATATAAGACATTCCCAAGGAACAGCTCCAGTACCTGACTCGAGCACCTCCCGCAATGCCCGTCCCCGTCCCCGCCCTCGGAAGCTTTGAATACGTGGCCGAAACCAAGGTCCCCTCCTCTCTTCTAATTATTTCTTGACAGACCTAACCGTGTGCGACTTTTAGGAACATCTTCCCTGGGCGGACCTCGTTACCCTTGATCTCAGTCTGTACGCGACGCCGAAGGGCCGAAAGGAGCTGGCAAAGACGTTGATCACGGCCGTGCGCGAGAAAGGTTTCTTTTATGTCAGAAATTTCGGCGTCTCGCAGGAGGCTGTCAATCGGCAATTCGCCATCGGCAAAGCGTTCTACGACCTGCCGCTCGAGGAGAAGCTGAGATACGTCCCCGACAATTTCGATAAGGGCGGGTTTAATGGCTATATGCCTGCGGGCCGTATTATGTGGGTTCCTCTCTCTGTGTGCTCACTGTATTACTCACTTTGTCAGTAGTGTCGATCCCAACACGGGTCTCAAAGATAAAGTCGAGGTCTACAATATCCCCAGTACGTTCCCCCTCCGTGTTACCCGCACCCATTGACCGAATCTGTCTTTTTTCAGAATTCAATGGTGACTTCACACACGACCATCCGGCGCCGGTATTGCGCAACCTCCCCGAAATCGAGCAGTTCGTTCGCGTATGTCTTTCATTCATCCACCATGGTGCCAAGCCAACGTCGAATTGACTTCTCAATCTATCAATCACTGTTTTTACAGGACCTGCAAACGAAGGTGGTCGAACCGCTCCTTACCCTCGTTGCCATCGCGCTCGAGCTCCCCGAGGACTATCTCCGGAAAATGCACCAATATGAGGTCAAGAGTGAGGTTCGTTCGGCGAATTTGTTTCCCAATCGGAGTTGAATTCTCATCGTTAATTTTATTCTATTCTATTCTAGGACCACATCAGGCATGTAACCACCATCGTTCTTCGAGTGGCTGTGCTCACAGATACATCTATACCAGGTACATGAAGTGCTCGAAACACCCTATGAGCGACAACGAGCGGCTCTCGAGCTGGGTACCCGGGCACACAGGTATATATATGTCCACATCTCCTCCGCCCCCGCCACCGGGCTATCCGCGTTCTCTGCCTTTGCTAAAATAGCATCCGTATCAGATCTAGGCAGCTTTACGCTCCTGTTCCGCCAACCTGTCGCGGGCCTGCAGATCCAAGACCCCATGACGGAGGAATGGAAGTGGGTGAAGCCGCAGAACGCGACGTTGACAGTCAACACGTGTGACGCTCTGCAGCTGCTCACGGGCGGGTACGTCCGGAGCACAATCCATCGCGTTATGCCGCCGCCGAAGGACCAGCAGCACGTTGATAGGCTGGGGTTGCTTTATTTCTCGCGGTATGTGTTTCATTCGCTCACATCAAAGATCGAATTTGCCCTGTCGTGCTGTGACTGACTGAGCGTCGTGCTCCTGCTTCTAGGCCGCACAACGACGTCAAGCTCGCGACAATACAAGATTCGCCTGTCCTGCAGCGCGAGGGGTACATCAAGAACCCCTTCGAGGCCAGTGGGAATCCCGTACCCACCATGGAAGGTTCGTTCACCCATCTGTCTTCCCCCTCATCACCGACCGTTCCTTAGAATGGACGTTCGCAAAACAAAAGTGGCAACGCACAGGCTATCTCGGGCCCCAGCGCGCTTCCAAGGAGGTGTTACCAGGGTTTCCCGAGAAGGTCTATACATGAACCGGCCGTGGATGGATCTCGGCCCCGCCCACTGACTTCCCCATTTTTTGTTTCTGCTAAGCTACTTTTGAGATAGGAACGCAATAATATGTCTCGGAACCTGACCTACGTATACTCTCCTCCGATTTCGATTTCGGATTATTTTAGTTGACTCATCACCATCATACACGCTGTACTATTGCTCCTCGTTCGACAGTAAACAAATGTAGTTATTATTGTATCACTTATCCTCTCCCACTGCGCGGATCATTTTATGAATACTTATTTTTACACAGTGCAGGTCCCATGCGAGGAGTATCATTGTTGGATGGTTTAATGGCGGCGCGCTGAAGCCATAATGGAACCAAAGTCAAAGTGAACGACTAACAAGACGCACGACGTCTCGCCAGCCATGAGAAAAAAGGAACCCTGAAAGCGGATATTTTCCTCATCGGCAACTGTTGCCCGGGATGGTGGGAAAGCAATTGCGCCTTTCATAGCCTTTATTAAGCTGCGCCTGAGCGGCGCAGACGTCATTGCCAGCCAGCGCGCCATCAGTTCTCTTCGCCGAGATGGTTAGCGCCGGTGCGGGTTTGGTGCTAGTCTAGTCGTTCTGCGGTTAATCTATTCTCTCGATGGTCGGCGGTGCGTTCAGCATTGGTGACTATACTTGACTGGTGCGATCCCCACTTTGTCGTTTTTGGTTCTGGTAGTGAGCACAGCCAACACGGGCCTGTCCTCATTCAGTGCCTTAGCGAAGGCTGAGATATTTATCCTTGCCCATGGAAAAACTGGCGATAACCACCGCCGAAATAGGACTAGCAGTATGGCGGCGGTCTTAAGGAATCATTGTCATATGTAAAGTTCTGTCTGATCATGGATGACTTGTGAATGTTGGATTGGACTGAAGCCTTTTAAGCTGTTCAGATAGAGCGGAGGCGAACACATGATAACGCCCCTGGGGAGCTATGAAAGTCCAGACCCTTTATTTAATTTAATCCGCTTCCTTTTTTCCCAACTTCACGGCATAGCTCGTGCTTCCATTTTCGTGCCTTGAATAGCTCTGGAGATGGTTTGACACAGTAGGAATATTATTTTTCGCGAGTTCCGGCCACATTTAATTGAGATTCAATAGTTTGAAGCGGTGGATGTCAAACCAGTCCGCATAGATAGGCGTGTAAATTCAATATCGTTGTTCGCAAGGGGACTGGACTCGAGTTTCACACCAGCACGGCGTTACCACTTGTAATCATGAGCTGATGTCCGAACCCGCGCGAGTGTACACGTTACACCGTGGGTGAATGTGGGCGCTAGATACAGTTAGCGCGGGAGCGGGTATCTTTTCTTATCACCCAGCAACGCGATTATAATTCAAGTTACCTCCAGATGCAGGTCTCATCAATCGCGGGGTGTTGAAAAATGAAAGTATCGCAGATGATGCCCGGGAAAAAAATCGGATCCTTGAGGCCGGGTGGCGTTCCTGGAAACTTTCAAGCTAACTCAAGGCTAATATTATGCCCGAGACTTAAACCGCCGCGCCCGGATGACGCTTGAAAATGAAGATGGGCGCTCTGATCGATGAATATCTCGGCCCATCCTCACTGGAGGTGTCAGGGACGCATCAGTGGCAGGGTACAATCAAATGTTTAGGCGTAGAACAAGTTAATCACCGAACTCCGAGTCGACACGTGTCATACGTAAAAACCTCCCGGATGCAACACGGTCCCGTGACTCGCGGACGCGTTATGTGGTTGTGTGTGGTCACACGCTCTCCCAATGATGTCCTCGAGATTACTCGTCCCCTTGAACTCCGATGCTTGCACTCTCAGTCATTCAAGGGAGAAAATATTGTATTTGTGTAATCGGCGTGTTTGTTGGTGGGCCAGGTCCAGAAGGCGCTCTCGCTTCTTAGGCGTATCTTGCGAGCATTTTGGTAGCGTCTGTCTACGAGATACTAGGCGTATCTGTGAATGAAATAAGCGTGGTCTCAGCTACAATATCCATCCGACACTCACCACCCATCTAGGACTTTGCACAAAATCCACACATTTATTGAGGCTCAGAAAAGTAGCAGCAAAGTCAAGAAATTTCTGCGTCAGCGGGAGTTGAGTGCCCTATTCAAGGATTGCAGGATTGGGCTAACACAAGGACTGTTTTTTTTCGAGGTAAGAGTCTCGGCGATCTTTTAACAATTTATTGAAGAATATTTTGTGCAGATCCATACTGTACCGGTTCTGTCATGAAAAATATTACAACAACGCAACAAGATGCAGAGCAGAGACATCAGGAAGTGCTCAAGGTGATTGAAGATGTCTCAGACAGAGCCAGCTCAAACCAAGTATCTAGGGTAACAAATTACCTGCCCCACTTTGCTGCAGGCATACTAACCTTTGTTTCAGATGAGCAGGGTGTATTCAGAATCCTACGCGAGGTATGTAGACCACAGTGTTTCTGTCCAGTTACTCACAGAGAGTTCTATTTCTAACTCAATGTCAATGCTGCCATCTAAACCCAAGATATTCCATGGCCAGGACTCTGAGTTGTCAGATATTCGTGAACTTTTCAATGAAGGAGCTCCCCGGATAGCAATACTGGGAAGTGGGGGTATAGGTAAAACTAGTAAGTTTTAAGGCCAATGAAAGGATCGGGATAATTGAGTCTTGAAAGTGGATGGACTGAATGCAGACACCCAGTGGCTAAATATGTAGAACGCTAAACCTATGACGGTAGGCGGTGAGGTCGCATTGAATATTGAACTCAAGGGTTGTTTTAAATTTAAAACATCTCAAGAGATGTAATCTGCACATGTGAAGAGAAGGCTACGCGTATGCTCGTATGTCGGTGTGATTTCGATCTCATTCACATGCCAGAAAGAGGAAGACAGTTCGCCACAAGCTTGGCCATCCGATTAGGGAGAGCAATCACGGTGTAGCACGGTACATTCTACAGGCCGATGTATCCTTAGCTACAACTTGGCACGTTCCGAAAGGGGACATAGTTGAGCTTCAATTTATCCTGAGTTTTATCCTACTATAGAGGTGAAGAAGCCTGTCCCGCAGCGATCATGGGTTTATCTCGGCATACAGAACACCCGAAGAGAATTTGTGGATTCTGACAGTAGTTTTCCGAATCGCCCTAAATCGAACCATGCATGAGGATCGACGCGGCTTGATCTGCCCCGGACTGGAATTCCGCGATGTCCAAATCGTCGACGTTTGGAAATCCATCCGCTGGATTCACGTCTATTCTTAACTCAAGTTGATACCACCTGAATGTTGAAAATTGAGTCGGTCGCTCGCTGTCACCGACGCCGCCAGCTCCGTCTGTCCAAAACAATCAGGTAACATGTACATTCTGTATGTCCTGCCCTCACCGTGTTTCCGTCACATTTATCCCCTTGTTCCTTGGTTCATCTTCTCTTGGTTATATTCTCCCCACTTAGATATATTGGTTCCGGTCTAGATGTCTGTAGTAATTCCCGAATGAAGCCTTGTGGTTGCGAGAGTCTTCTGCTAATTCCAGAGTAAAGGCCGTGACTACCTTTATTCCAACACTGAAGTCAGTCCGTCGGCAGTGTGAGGGACTTTGGCACACAAATTCAACTAATGGAGAGAGAATTTGGATGAACGGCGTGACGGACTGTGGTAACTGGTTGCACTCTGCTCACGCGTCTTGTTGTGATCCTTTCCTCGTCTAATGGTCTCAGTGTTGCAACTTACCTCGGAAATCTTCTGCTTTCAGCCATCGCTGACTGGCTTCCAAGTTTTCCACTCATCAGGAAGATTCTCTTATTGGCCGGCAGGACAGTTCCCTACCGCTTCCTGTGTCTTTATTTTCTTTTTCTTTTGCTGGCTTTCAACCCGAATATCATGCATACAAAATTCCAACCATCTTTTCCCTGGAGATTTACATGTTGGCACTCCTTTAAAGAGTTTCCTCCTGGCCAGAAGGAATGCTTTCATAACGCTGAACTCTTCTTTCTCTCTGGAGAACATCAAGCCGCAAGCGACCCTCGCTCTGTGCCCTCGCTAAAAAGTGCTCCGTATTTATTATGAGCAATGGCATAAATGATATTTGTGTTCCCTGGTGTTTTTCGGTCTTCTAACCCTTGTCTCATTGCCTTACTGTAGGTTCTACTTTATGGTCCTTCTTTTCTGTTTGCCGACAAAGTCAACAGGTTCAAGTGCTTATCCTGAAGTTTCTCATGCTAACTTGTGTTCACTCCGGATAATATTGTGGCTTTTATAAAAATTTTGGACTAAGGTAGAGGTAAAAAGGCCCGCCGGAATGACGCGTGAAAACAAAAATACGCACCGTTGCCCATGAATAACCAAGACCATGCTTGCTGGAAGTACCCAAAATCTCCTGCAGCCATCAACCAAAGTTCTAGAGCAGATAGATCTATTTTTTTTGCTACTCGACGCGTCTCAGCAAAAAAATTCGAGGCGGTTGTTGTGCCTTGTTTACGCGGCGCAACGATCCCGTGACACGCGCGCGCGTTGTTTATAAACGGCAAACACGCTGTTGTTTATTCCCACCCTTCTCTCACTCGTACCACCACCATCTCCCGCATAACTCGTCTTCACAATGGCCAAATCCACTACTGGTGCGTCTTCCTTTCTCTTTCTTTTCGCCTTCCTTTCGCTCACCGTCCTCCTTCCTAGTCACCAAGACCAAGACTGCCACCAAGACCGCCAACACCAAGACGAAGAAGACGGAAAAGACTGGTGCGTTTTCTCTCTTCCTTTTCTTCCTTCGGCACCGACAAACGCGCTTCTAGACGGCGAGAAGAAGGAGAAGCGCGCACCGACCCTGTACCAAGCATTTGTCGCCGCCAACCTCCCCAAATGGAACGCAGCAAACCCCGACCGCAAGAAGGAGGGCATGGCTGAGGTACGTCGTCTCGACCTCCGCTTTTCTCTTCCTCTCCCGTCTCTTCCTCTCTCGTCCCTCTTCCTCGTGCCCATCTTTCGTCACCGTTCTATCCCTCTTCCATATGTATGATCCACCTTCCACCTCACCATCCTTTTGTCATCGCGTCGTCCCTCTTTAACCTTCCTTTCCTCGCTCATATTCACCCTCCTCCCCAGGTCGCCAGGATGTGGCGCGAGTCGGATGAGAACCCCAACAAGGGCCAGGCCCCGAAGGAGAAGAAGCCGAAAGAGCCCAAGACCAAGGAGCCCAAGGCCAAGAAGGCGACCGCGACGAAATCGAAGCCAAAATCCACGCCGAAGCCTAAGAAGAAGGCGGTCGAGGAGGAGGACGAAGAGGAGCCGGAAGAGGAAGAGGAGGAGGAGGATGACGAGAAGGAGAACGAGGTGCAGAGCAGCGACGATTAAGGTGCGTCTCCTTCCCTCATCCCTTCCCTCCATCCCTGACCTACCTTCCTTCAGGCTCCGCCCACGTCGCGCTTCCCCGCCCGCCCGCATGCTGCTTCATGTATCCTTGTCACCCGTCACTCTCCTCTGCCCTGTACACTTATTATTATTCATCGTCTGTCTGTCTGTATACTCTGTATTCTTCGCCGTTGTTACTGCTGCCTCCGCTATAGAACTCTGCATGAATGATACCACTGTACTTTGCTGCTCCCTGTCGTGCGTCCCTCCTACGCTGAGTCACGCTGAATCTGAATCCAAGTCGTGTCATGGCCACTGCTGTGTCCATCCCGTCCCCATCCTTCCTTTAATGCCCTGCGCGCTACTCGCTTGCTTTCTGTTCGCCATCCCTTTCCCTCTCCCTCTGCTCCCCGTCGTGCGCATCCATCCGCCGTCAGTTCCTGCTCCAACGTCCTTTTATCCGCCATGCCATCTATCCACTTCGATAGCCACATCCCTTCCCTCCCCGCCGCTCATCCTTCGATCTCCTCATCGTCCCTCTCCCTTCCCTATCCCCCCTCGGACGCTATTCGGCTCCCTTCCGCGCCTGGCCCGTGTACTAACGCCTTCACTGTTCCTTTGCATCTCGTTTTCTTTTTCTATTTCTCCTTCATGCTGCGGTGTTCTGAGACGCGCAGTCCCTGTATTGCCCGCTCTCAATGCATCGTGATCGATGGCGCTCCGTACCTCCATCGTGATCTTCATCGATCCTTGGTACCGAAAGGATACTCTCATTCTCGCGTCACGTCGAGCATGCGGAGCGTGCTCGTGGTCGTGCTAGCTGTCCTGCCCTGTCTTTATCTCTACCCTTCCTTGTCTGGGACTTGGATATGGTGGCAACGCCAGCCCCGGGGACGCGCATACACCTTGTTCTCTCTTTTCCTTCACTGTCTTTCTTTTCTGCTTGGCTCTTTCCTCCTTCGTTCCCATCGCACGCCGATGTTCATGCCGGGCACGCTGCGGGATCTTATGTCTTTCTTTTCCCTCTTTCTTTTCTCGCGGGTCTCTCTCTGTATCGTGATCGACGGCCCGCAGCTACGACGCTAATGCACGTTCTGCCGTCTCTTTCTTTTCCTTTTACTTCTCTCTGTTCCTCTCCCTCGGTGTCGTGGCGGACGGCCATCGTGCCAGCTCTGTTTCTCGCTCTGTTTCTGGTTCCCTTTCCTTCAAGTTCTGCAGTCGACTCAAGCACACAGTGACACCGACCTCTCTTTCGATTTTATTTGTTTATTCATTTCTTCGTTTCTTCTTCCCCATTTCTGACTCTTCTCTCCTTCGCCCGGGAGAGTCATCAAAACTCAACTGAAAACATCGACGGTGAGCGGGATAACTGTATCCTTTTATGCCAGCCACAGAATTCCCAGAGATGGCCGAATGCGAGGATCTTGAGCTAATGAGTCTTCGCGAGGAAACTATGGCGATATCATGAATCTTTGGGATCTTGATGAACGTCCGGTTCACACTTATCTTATTCGATGGATTCCCTTGGGCGTGGTCCGCATAATTCCTTTTCTACCTTTTTAACCGAACGCACAGTCATCCATCTCTTCTCTCCGTTCAAATTAAATTCGCTATGATTTCAGGGCCCCCACTCTGCACCTCAACGAGAATCGGATGTAATGCAGCTCTGGTAGTCTGTTGCTTCTAGTTCCCTTACTCTTCCGTCGGGCGACCCGGTGTTCCATGCACATGAAGCTGCGTGTATGCTCGGTCTCCCATATGACCTTGTTCTCGGTTGTCGACAAACTCTTCCGCATGCATCTTTTGCTCTCTTCCAAGTACTGCTTTTCCAGGGATGGCGCCCAAGTCGAAGCGCCAACACCCGGAGACGTATTACAGGCAACAGTCCTAAACCAAAACATCCAAAGCCGTAGTACTAAACAACGAATCCTTGAAACAACTTCAACTTGTAATCATCGTCGGTTTTGAATCCCACTATCCACTCTTCCTCGCGAGCATCCTCGAATGGAATCTCGAGGATATCCCAGTCGTGCTCTGGCTCTTCCCAATACCTACAGAAACCCCACTCTTGGCGTATCACGCAGGGGCCGCGAATGCCCCTGGCCAGGCGTACGATAGCTTCGCGCGGGACTGTACCATCCGGGATGTCGATCTGGCGGACGTGCGATTTTGGTAGTGTGGGCGGCCAATCAAACCCTTCCTCTTGGCACCATGGTGTGCTCAGAATACGCACACTCGGCAGAGCCATGAGAGGCGCAATACCCTCGAAGTCCACGCCGCAGTAACCGTTGTACACATTCCCGTTTAATCGCTCGAGCTTGGAAAGCGGCAGTGTTGTTCCGCCCGCTCCATCCTCGGCCTTGGAGGCGGCCTGCGCAATGCGCGCCACAATTGGCATCAAGTGGTCGAAGTCGAGTCCCCCAAAACATTGCGTCGGTAAGCTCAATTGCCTCAAATTCGGCAACCGCAGAACCACCAAGGTGACCATTGCATGCTCATCTCCAGCAAGAAGCTTGTCGAGAAAGGCTCCTTTTTCCGTGTCGGGAATCCACTTCTCCACCTCTACCTCATCCCTGATCAGCGTCTCGTCCTCTGGCAATGTCGTCCAAGGTGTTTCCGTCCCAGCCAACTCGTCCACGAGATTACGATTCGCATACTCAACCTCCAAGTCCTCGACGTAATGTGCTGCGACCGGGTCCCGGAGTAATGTGAGCAGGAGGGGGTACCAGAAGGTGTTGTAATCGCAGTCATGCCCGAGGCGGAAGTATCGGCTCTGGAGTGCCTTGTGCCTTTGCAAGGAATGCAAGGCCAGAGATCGGAAAGATCTGCAGGTGGCGCATATGCTGAACAATTCATGGAGGTGGAGGTGGGTAAATACGGTGTCCCAGACTTCGGCGGGCAGCAATGTGACGAATTCCATTAGGTTAACGAAGACTCTAAATGCTCAGCTATATATGTAGTCTCGGAATGCGGTGTACACTGCTGTTGCCAAGGCGATGTCATTTGCAATAACACATTCTTGGAACACATGTCCCATTGAAATGAGTCGAGTTTGAAGTCTACTCTAGGACGCCTATGAGTTCGCCCTTGATTAAGAGTGTTGTCAGCACTCTGTCTCGGTAACCCAGCCGTTCGTGTGGGGAATCTCCGTGATTGACATCGGAGTTTCAAAAATGTGGCGCAGGATGTTAGTGACAGTTCTGCACTACATTTTTAATCTCCGCTGTCAATCCCACCCCACAGATCCGAACTGTCACCAAGAACGGCCGGGTTACCAAGACAGCTCAGTACTTTAGCTTTAGGGCTTGTAGCCGCCTACATGCTGTTCCACACTGCATTGCGACTCAGTCCCCCATCTCCAGCTGCAGTGTTTTGCTGTGCTAGTTAGAGTCACTTTGAGTCCGAGTCAGCGGGAGTCACATTGGAGGCAACCATCGAGGTATTTACACTACAACTCAGCACGTTCTGAAAGGGGAATTAACTGAGAATAATACTTATCCTGTTGAAAACCAAGTGTTGAATGCACTTGCTCCATACACCCGGTAAGGCACTTGATGACGGTAAGGCTGACGGCGCACGAACACAGGCTTTGTTAGACTCGTTCCCCGGGCCGGACGTTACGAGTGGGGTCACCGCTCGGCAGTCACCAGAAAAGGGAATGTTGAGATTTGTTTTTATTCGATCGCGGTCCACTGCGTTATCACCCGCAAATGCCGTGAATTTGCTCGATGAGTGGTAGCTTTTAGGTCCTAAAAATATCATAGCAGATTGGCGCTGAACTTCTTGACTCAATGCACAGTAACGGGCCGACGAAACGTACACCAGATGGTGGGCCACGTGGCCACGGGCAGGCAGCAAGCTCGTTGAACAGAGTAATGGAAAGAGATGAGGATTTCTCGGTGTGTGAACCCTGTCGAATTCAACGTGTTTTGTATTGACTTGGCAGAATGAGGACGATACTGGAGTGAAATCCCCGAATTTCCAGGTCCTTGACGTTACTTCCGATTTCGAGTTTAACCATTGTGAGATGTCGAGACCCGGTCTGGATCTTACCGATACCTTTTGTCGACAACGCACATGTACGGCAGTCTGTACTCTGCATCTGGATCTATTCAAAATAAAAGGAATGTGTGGGAAAAAGGAATGTCTACTGTAAGTGAACGTGTATTCTAGATCGAGGGTTCCGCGCTGCGAGTCGTACCTAGTATAGGCACCGGTGAGGACGGCTGATATCCAGATATCAGACGATGTGTTCGCCTTCATTCTGTTTCTTCTTCACTGTGCCTCTGCACTCTTTTCCATATCCCTGTCCGCAGCGGGCGGTTTCGTCTTCTCAATTTTCAAGTTTTGAATGAAGAAGACGGATAACAGCGCGAGCCCCGCCACGGGGACACCGAGCACAAACACAATCCGCAGCGCCTCGGTGTAGCTACGCACCACGCCGGGAATCATCGCCGCGGGGAGCTCAGTGTAGATTGCCGTCGGGCTGTCCTTCACGAGTTGCGCAGGAGCCTCGGGTGCATACTTGAGGAGGTACTTCTCCAACCCAGAGGCGAACACAGGCTCCGCGACGCCGAGCCCGAGCGTTCCGCCGAGGAACTGCGCAAAGGTGGCCATGGATGTTGCCTGACCGATTAGACGCGGCGTGTCGCGAAGCTCGAACTGGATGGCAAGGAGAGAGTTCTGCATCCCCATGCCCGTGCCGACACCAGCGAGAATCTGGAAGCCGATCATTTCAGCGGAGGAGGAAGAGGCGTTGAGGGTGTACAGGAGACCCGAGCCGATAGCGAGGAAGAAAGGCGCGACAAAGAGGAACGGCCAACTAATAAACACTGGCGTCAGAATAACAGTGAGATATCGGCGGGGTGAGCGCACATGTGGCCTGTCTTTCCAACGATCTGCCCAGCGGTAATAATGGTCAGAACGAGGCCCAGCATGAAGGGGAGAAGGTCAATGCCCGATTTGGTGGCGCTGTGGTGCTTCGCGGCTTGGTAGAAGATGGGGATATAGTACGAGAGAAGGAGGAAGGAGAACCGTGCTAGGAAGCAGTATGAGAGAATGGCCCAGCTGTAGTATGTGCGATTAGAAAAGTAGCAACCACGTAGCAGGGTACCGCACTGACACTGAGCGCGACTTGAAGATCGCGGTCGGCGTCATGGCACTCTCGCCCATGTAGATCTCCCAGGCGATGTATGCGACTGTGAGAACACCCGCAAAAACGAAGCACTGAATGGCCGAGTTGATTAAGATCACCAGAAAACGGGAGAGGGAACTCACGATAATGACATCTTTGTCGCCCCACGGCTTGGTATTCCCTCCCCATTGCAGAGCAAGGACCATTGACGTAACGGCTCCGGCGACAAAAACCGCTCCGAGGAAATCCATGCGGAGGGTCTGCTGGAAGAGGTCCCGCCACGAGCGCTTCGTGGGATCCGACCCGAGAGGGGGCGAAGCCTTCAATAAAAAGGTCACTCCGATGATGGAAGCGCCGCCAAGTGGAAGATTTATGAAAAAACACCACCTGGGCAAATGCCTCAGTGGAAAAAAAAGAAACTGGCATGAAAGACGCACCTCCAGCTAACATTGTCAGTGAGCGCACCACCAATCAATGGTCCAATTACAGCTGAAAGGGCGAAAACAGCACCGAAAAGGCCGAAGAGCTGGGGACGGTCTTCGAGGCGGGTGACCTGGGCGATGACTTGGAACAGCCCGACAACTCGAGGGATGTCAGAAGGATCAACAGCAACCGAATATTTGGGCACGACACGAACATATTCCCGCCGCCCCAACTCCGGCGATTGTCCTCCCTGCAATTAGCTGATCCACATTCTGGCACACCCCACAGAGCAGGCTGCCAATCTCGAAGATGATAATCGACGACAGGAGGACCCACTTGGCGGGGAATATCCGGAGGATCTGACCATAGAAGAGGATAAAGACCGTCTGGGCGAGGACGAAAGAGGTGGCAACCCATCCTTGAAGAGAGAACGAGTCGAAGTCCTAGGTAAGTCAGCCGGGCCCTTTGCTGTGGAGCGGAAAAGTCGTACAGAGGCGATCTGAGGCAAAGCGGTTGCAAGAATCGTTTGGTCCAACGCAATGAGCAGCTGCGAGAGTAGCCTTCAAGCTAGGGTCAGAAATTCTTCACATAAATTGACTTGGAAACAGACATGGCAATGAACGCAACAGCCAGCTTTTTACCGGTCATGATTGTATCCATCTCGGAAGCCGGACCTTCTGCTTGTTCGTTGGCGGCTTCTGAGGAGACGCTTGGTCTTGCATGGGTGGAATGTCGCAGCGGGGGCAGGGTCTCTTCAATTACGACTGTATGCACCTCGGAAGGCAGTGGGTCCTCTGCTTTCACTTTCCCATCGCTAGTGCTCGAGTAGAAACTTGGTGTTTCACGGATGGAGTATCGCAGTGAGGGGAGGGCCTCTTCGGCGGACATGTTCGCGCAGAAGAATTGGCCTGAATACCGATATGTGGCCGTCCTGAGGAAACGACAGAGGTCGCGCGGAAGCTAAGTAACTATGATGCCGTTGCCCTTGCTAGTTTTTTTTTTCTTTTTTACAACGATCTGTTGGTATCACAAAAGTTCAAAATGGAGCAACGGATTGGCAACGGACGTGCTTACGGCGGATCAATTTCAAAGATGCCGAGCGGGTATGCGTCGGTTTCCGAAGTCTATTTGGGAGAAAAAAACGGAAAAATACTGCAGGGGGGCAGTATCGATATTCACTCGAGTGCTGGAAGTCTTCGGGTTCAATTTACACCCTGAACGAGTGAGGTTGAGCTATGTCCGCGGGGACAACGCGCGGGAACAGTCATCTTCGACTCTTCGGCGATGCAAGCGCGTCATGATGTTTTGGACAAAGCAAAGCCATAGATTCACGCATGAGCGCAAAGGGGAAATTTTAACCGAGCGTGAGATCAGCCTTGACACAGGGACAAGTCGTTCAACCGGCCTAGTAGACAAGATCAGTAAACCTACAGGCTTGTCTTTCTCAAGTCGCGCGTTTTTGCGCTCACCTCACGTCCCTGGGTTAAGTCCTTTGCATGGTGCATGTCTTCGGTCGAAATTGCGTCGATCACGGAGTTATATAAGCGACGCAGCACTGTCTGACTAATCCCCGGCTTGCTTCCCGCTCCCATGTCGTCAGACGAAGATTTGCCCGGCGGCATCGCCGTTCCCACTAAGAGAAGACGCGTCCAACGCGCCTGCGACATGTGTCGAGTCAAAAAGCGTTCGTCCCTTCCCATATTCTCTCTGTTCACACTAAATCCACCCGTCATTAGGAGCATGTACTTATTCGTGTTTCTTTCATCGATGAATTGCAATTGAGCACTCGGAATCTTTGCAGGCGATGGTTTGCGTATGTTGGAGAAGAAATGTACAAATTGCACTGAGAATGGACTGGCATGCACTTTTGCAGGAGCGCTCGCAAAACGGCGAAGGTCAGTGCGCAGTTGTGATGATCGGTGGGGATGTTTGTCAATTCTCTCGCAGCTATGTCGAGGCGCTCGAAGAACGATTGGAGTTGACCGAGTCGCTCCTGCGCAAGGAAATATCTAAATTTTCACGCCTATTCTTTCACTCTAACGTCCACAGCAGATGTCATCGCAGCAAAATAAAGACCCACCCCCATCTGTCGCCGCTTCCGCAAGCCCAGGGAGCAGCCAAAGTCAATGGAGCGACGAATCGCCCATCCTCAAGCACCAAAGTGAGCTCGTCACCACCGCGTCAGGCCACTCGGGTCCGGCCGTCCTCATCGCTGCCCTGAACATCCGCTCGATGAACACCCCCGCGCCTGCCCCGCACGGCGACGACCTCGCGCATCTCGCTCTGATGGACGACATTAGTAACTTGTCCATTGACCAGACGCGGGATCGGTTCCAGGGGAAATCGAGTAGTGCGGTTCTTGTGAAGGCGGCTGTGCAGCTAAGGGAAGGGTATGAAGAGAAGGATATGCCGTGGTCATCGAGAAGGATGCATTATTGGACCTATAGTGCCGTGCGCAATCGTCCTATACTTCTAGAATCAAAGCCCACACATTCATACCGCGTTTTCTAGGTCAAACACCGCGTCCCACATACTGGCCCCTTCGTCTTCCCCGATCCGGACCTCCTCCTCATGCTAGTGGACCTCTACTTCGTGCACAAAAACATCTACTTCCCCGTCCTCCACCGCCCTTCCTTCGAGCGCTCCATCACCGAGAACCTGCACGTGCGCGACGCCTCCTTTGGCGCCATTGTGCTCCTCGTCTGTGCGATCGGGTCGCGATTCTGTCATGATGAAAGGGTGTGCAAGGAGGGGTCGGAGCCGCTGAGACGCGGGTGGGAGTTTTTCGACTTGCTGGAGATGAAGTTAGATCATTTATTTGAGACGCCGAGTGTGTTTCATTTGCAGTATTATTGTGTGCGTGTTCTTTCCATCCCTCATCTGACAAACAACACAGTGGTACTGACGACGCACTCCAGCTTGCGACATCCTTCCTTGAATACTCCGCCCCCGCCGCATGCTGGACGCTCATCGGCATCGGTCTTCGGCTCGCGCAGGACGTTGGGGGTAAGTCTATCATTACGATTCCAATCTTTTCTCTCTCACATTATTCTCGCTACTTTCTTCTCACTTATGCGCTCGCCCCGCTCAGCCCACCGCCAACGCAAAGGCCCCCCCACCGTCGAGTCCGAACTCTGGAAGCGCGGGTTCTGGGTGCTCGTGAGCTATGATCGGCAGGTGAGCATGGCGCTCGGCAGGAGCTGCGCGGCACGCTATGAGGAGTGAGTGGTTTCGTTCTATCCGTTCCGTTCTTATTTCCTCGCGTTTGCATTTCGTTCCTTGTGGTTTCTTTTTCAACTCGCGGTACTTTTGTTGACGCTTCTACTTCCTGCAGCATCGACGCGGACTTCCCCATCGAATGCGACGACGAGTTCTGGGAAAACGAAGATCCCAAGAAGGCGTTCGTGCAGCCGGCGGGGAAGCCTTGTCTGACGACGTTTTTTAATTGTTATTTGAGGTTGAACAATATTTTGGCGTTTGGGCTCAAGATGTTGGTAAGTGGCGTCGCTTCATCCTTTCCTTACGTCCAAGAAACTCTCTTAAGCCTGCCTATCAACTAACGTTGAACTCGTACAGTACTCCCTCAACAAGATGAAAAAGCTACTCGCGTATCGTAATCAGGCGTGGGAAGAGCATGTGGTTGCGGAGTTGGATTCGGGGCTGAATGCGTGGATCGATTCGATTCCGGCGCATCGTGCGTATTCCTTTCCTTTTCTTGCAATCCCTTTCTAGTTGCCAAGATTATCTGTTTATTTATTTATTTTATCTTCCACCGCAGTGCGCTGGGACCCCAATCTTCGAGACGACGCCTTCTTCGACCAGTCGGCGCTGCTCTATTGCAGCTACTACCAGGTGCAGATGATGATCCACCGACCGTTCATCCCTACGATACGGCAGGGGGAGCCGACGGTGAGTGGTTCTCGGCTAACCCTATTATAGTGCTACTTGCTCATTACATCGCGCAGAGCCTACCGTCCTTGTCGATCTGCACCAACGCTGCGCGTTCGTGCAGCCATGTTGCAGATACGTCGCGTTTGCGGAAGAACGGCGTGCCTGTTCCCGTTCTCATTGTGCGTTCTTCGTTTCCAATCGTTCTTCATTGGGCTGTAGATATTGATTTTTTCAACATGAAATCGTCAGTCCTCGGTATTCACGAGCGGTGTGATCCTGCTCTTGAACGTCTGGAGTGGGAAGCGCACGGGGTTGCCTCCGCATATGAATAGCGCTATCACGGAAGTGCACAAGTGTATGGCTACTATGCGGGTTTGTGAAAAAATGTGTGTGCGCTCCGTCCTTGTTTGTCTCCCTCACCCAATCATTGGTTTGTTGTACAGGTGGCAGACTGCAGGTCTTTACTAGTACGTATACGTTCTGTTCTGTTTAAGCTTGAGAGCACTGATTATTGAACTGGTCTTTCAGCGATCTGCTGTATGAACTGGCGACGATTGGGCAAGTACCATTACCCAAAGACGCGGCTCCGGCGCCTACTTCGGCTGCTGCGGTGCCAGCTCGTCCCAACGGCCATAAACGTGGTCGGGAGGATGACGATGACGATGACGACGCGGCGCAGTACCCTCGCGCCCCCGCGCCCCCTGTGGCCTACCCGCCCTACGCAAACATCCACCTTCCTACCTCTGCTGCGTCGTTTACGGCTGGGGCTGTCAACGCTCCGCAGACCGCACAGCAGCAGCAGCAGTTCAATTCCCTCTCCCTACCGACGTACACATCAGACCTGGGTAAGCTACCCGTGTTCCACCAGCGCGCGCCGCCCCCGCTGGCGAGCACGAGCACGTGGTACCCGACACAGTCGCCTGCGCCGCTTGGTCGGCCAGACTTTGTCTTTGGCCAACACGTTGATGCTCCCCAGCCGGATATTCTCGGCGACGCCAGTGTTTTCCAAGACCCGTTCTTCACGCCGGACAGCGGTGGATATGCCTCGGGTGGGGACTGGACGAACGGCTTTGGTTTTGGCATGGGCACGGAGATGAGCAGCGATGTTATAGACATGTGGGCGAATGCGCCGACAAGTTTCGAGTAAGCGTTCTTCGTTTTTGCTTTCCCTTCCTTTCCTTTGATTTGATTTGGCTAACGAACGGTTTGTTTTCTCAAGGGTCGATGATTGGGGCATTTACCTAAGTACGATGAGCGAATTGAATCAAGGGCTTGATGCGCCGGCGCCGCAGATGTGACAGTGTTAGAGTTGAGATACAGATGAAGTTGCCTGCGATTATATGAATGTCTATCTCTGTTTCTACAATTTTGAGGCTAGCGCCCTCCCATGGCGTGCCGTTTCATTGCGTACTGTAATGCAATCACTCACTGATGCTTCTCCTGGATTCTATTGGTCTCCCAACAAATGCTCATTGGCATTTGCTGCGTACTGTCTCGTCGGTGTCTGGTACCTCAATCCTCACTTAATACTTAGCGACACCCATGTTTGAGCTTGTCTTTAGTGGAACAAAGCCCTTTCTAGCTTTGAATACCAGTCAACGCAGTATGTCTCTACGGCCTCGGTGTACCGCATTGTGACGATCTCTGGACATCGGTTTCGACTTCAAAAAAAAAAGAGAAAAATCAGGGGCTAGCTCGAAGGACTTCCCGCCACTTATGGCCCTCGGAATCTCCTACTGTACACACTGAATCTCGGTCCCCGGCCTATCCAGGATTTTCCTTTCATTCTCGCCCTGAAAGCACTGAACTTGCTCTAGCTATTCTGAATCAGAGGCCTTCTCCCCTACGTCTCTTATACTGGCACACCAACATTCAATGCACATGTTTTGGATTTCTCCTGCTTTTTGCACCATCGTCTATTGGACTCGGATACAGAATTGGCCACTCAACTCCCTTGGTTCGTCGGTACTTTCGCGGGCGCGTATCCAACTTTCATTTTATTCACCTTGTTTGGCCTGTCATGGTATCCGGTTCTTGACTTCGCGGTCGGCTTCTTTCGGCTTACCTAGACTCGTAACCAGCCTGCCTGCGAGCAACAACAAATGTGGCGAGCACGTTGCCGCAGGCAGACTGGTACTTCTCGGATGTTGTCAAAGGGCTGAGCACGGAGTTTGAATTTTTGGCGGGTGCCGATCACTGGCATTTGGTGGCTGTGCCATGCCATCAATCTTTGCTCAAATTCGACCCCCTAGTATACCCCCGCGACGCACTTGGTACAGATTCTGAAGAGACAGAATTTGAGAAAAGACAATAAATATAATATTCTCTTTGAAAATTCTAAATTTGACTTGAATTGATTCCAGAACGAAGGAAAAGAAAAGGTTTCAAACTCCGCACTCAGACCTTTCGCTTAGCCCGAGAAGTACCAGCCTGCCTGTGGCAACGTGCTCGCCACATTTGTTGCTGCTCGCAGGCAGGCTGGTTACGAGCCTACGGCTTACCTTGGTATTTGTTTTCGCCCCATTTTTCTTGTGGTTATTCTCCAACTTGGTTTTCAGGCTTCGTAGATTTTTTTTGACGTCAGACCCAGACCCAAATTTCTCGTTCGTTCAAACTCATATGGCGCGTGGACCTTCCCCGGAATGATAATTCTCCTCTATCTCTGCGACAGACTTGTTCGCCTCAGGATGTCATGGGACAAGCACAAGGCTCGAGGCCATCTAGCCAGAAGGTGTAGGATGTACTGAACCACTGAGGTAGTGAGGGTGCAAGAGAGGAGGTAGGGGTAAGTGCTTAGAGTAACGAATGGAACAAGTGCTCCCATTCCTGGAAAACAGGTTGATTGAGGACGGCGATGGAGATGGAATACGGGGGCCTAATTTAGACGCCGTGCTCGGAGGCCCAGGAATTATTCTGTCGAAGGCGTGAAATGGCGGACTTGTGGAAATCGAACACAAAGAATGATAAAATAAATTCACAAATATTTATCGGAAAGGCAGAGTAACCGTGCCCGCAGCTGTGCTAGCGATGCGGAGAACATTCCAAGCGTCAAGACGAGCGCCATACTGAAGCGTAAATGTTGCACTTGCCGCAGAAGAGGTCAGCCGGTGGCGCCGCAGAGGACACGAAAAGATGTGAAGTACAACCAGATTCCCACCGTCGCTCTCCCATTCCCGGTTTGGCCGACCAGAGCAAAAAAAAAAAGAATGAGAAAAGATGAAGGGAATGCCGCGTACAAGACTAGCGCAGCGCGTAAAAAGCGAGCACAGCACCGGGCGAACCCGCGCCCTCCATGCCGCCGTGAAGCCTAATACAGTCGACTATCTCACAATGCATGATATTGAAATGCATAAACCTGACAATGCATAGGATTTTAGCAGAAACCACTGATGGTTACAAAAGTTACTTGGCAAAACTAACTTAGCCTGCCAAAACTAACTTTACTTTACTTGTGGCAGGCAAGTAAAGTAAAGTAAGCAAAAGTAACTTGTAAGTTAACTTAAGTAACTTCAAGTTAGAAAAAGTAACAGCACGCTACACTAAGTTAACGACTCCCAGCGCTATATTTGCGTCTCTGCATGCAGGCTTTACCGCTGATTATGTGAATAACATTCCGTTATTCCCTCAGCAAGGATTCCACTTGCTAAGAGTCCATGTGGCTGGGTTAGTAACATGAAAAGCCAACCCCTATGTGAAGTGAGGCTTTGTATTGTGCATCGAGCGAGTGAATGGTTCAATGACATGACTCGCTTCATTGTGGCCGCCCCGATCACTTGAGTTTTTGTTTCCCCTCTGCCACAAGCTGACAACTTTCTACATGGCTCTGACAATGTTTAGTGCCTAGTGAAACTTCTTCTTCCCTCAGGGACTTATCCCGGACCCCCTGCCCCTTGAACATTGTCGGAAATACCCCGGTACCACAGACTTCAAGTTGCAGTACGGGAATAATTCTCGTCACGATAAGTATTCGGGAAGACCTCTTTAACTTCTTGTGGTATACAATGCCCCAGACAGTGTTCCAAATGGACCTTTTACATGTATTTTTATACCGTACGTCCAATTTTGAAACTAACTTAGAAGCGAACGGCGAACTTGGCAGTAACTGATGCCATCTGATGGCATAAGTTACTTTGGCTGATCTAACTTAGGCGGCCAAGTTAGCGGTAAGTAACGTTAAGTAACTTCAAGTAACTTCAAGTAATGTTAAGTAACTACAAGTCACAGGGGGGTAAATGTGTAAGTAGATGTAATTAAGCCAACTGAAACAAGTCCAGGTATTATTTCTTCACCCATATCTGAATTATTCGGCTTTATGCAACCAGTGCTTCGGCTATCCGCACCCTGTAGCACCTAACAGGTAATTATAGAAAAGCCTAAGCTGTGGTATGACGCTCTTCATATGAATGATGTGAGTAGCCGAACACAATAAAAGATGTATTGGTTTTATAATCATCCTTGTCGGCTTTCCAACTCGAGATAGTTCATAATTGATCATCTATGTATTCCACATCTTAGGCATGCACAAGCCAACATTGAAGAACTGTCTATCTGAGAAATTCATGCCTTCCAAGCTCAAAACATATGCCTATTTCCGCGAGTTGGGGGATGTGTGCAGTGTACGGCTTAGTTCCAGCTAATTAGGGCTGTTCCCATGCCCGTCACGGGCAAGGCCGCCGTTTCGATGGGAGTCGAACGGGCAAATCTGTCCCGTTACCGTCCTGTCGCAGCGCCAGTAAAAGTGTCTGCGGAACGGGACGGCCGACGGAACGGCCGCCATGGCCCTCACGGCCGTCGAGACGGGGTCACCTTCATGAAATTGGTTCAACTGAAATATGGTGTGTGGAACCTTATTCCAATTTACCTCAAAGCTGGAGTCTCTTATTGGTCTTGTGGTGTTGAATCTACGTACTTCAATAGGACTGAAAGCTGCCTTCCTTCGCCCGAAAAGCAACATATGACACAACTTGAGACCATGGAACGATCGTGTGCATGCATCCACTGTGTAGGCCGGTTTCAGGAAGGGGTACACCCAACATTTGAAGATTGAAGGCTCGATGTTGCAGTCTACCCCAAATAGGAATAGATCATCGACGTTCTTCCGGGGGTGTTTTAATCAGCGCCGACACATGCAAACTAAGGCGAACTATTTTTAAGAGGTAGGAGGAGCAATACGACACCCAAATTCAACAAAATAGGCGATATTTTCGGTGTCAGGTGTTTCCAGAACCCGTCACCGTCGGTCCCCGTCAACGGCCGTCATTTCACCGGTCGTCGACCAAGAAATCCGTCCCGTCACCACCCCGTCAACCATTTTCAGAAAGCCTCGACGGAACGGGTCGGCTACCCGTTGCACGGAACCTGCCGAACCGGCGCGACGGGCACGGCGAACAGCCCTACAGCTATTTCAACTTCAAGAAAGGAACAATGGTTGAGTATGTTAGACAGGTGAAGGTGCATCTGGATGTTACTGAGCACAGTTTCTGATGTTGAAGTACCATAATTATTTGGTTTTCTCTGTTCCAGATCCACGCACAAAGGATATTGCTGAACTTTGAGTAAACAATGATGAACGCACGCACAGACATTTTAGCAGTGTGAAAATGATAATTACTAATGTGTGTAGTACCTTTGAGGTGTTGGGAAGCGTCTACTGGAGTCCCTGAATTATCTTCTCAGAACCGTATAAGTTAGCTGTCGATAAGTTACTTTCGCCAAGTGTGGGAAAAGTACCGTAAAGTACCGCAAAGTTAGCCCCGCCAAGCCAAAGGGGGGATCAAAGTTAAAGTTAGGTCTCATAAGTTACTTTTTACACTCTCCATCTTGACCTCATGGTCACGACCATTGACCTTCCATTTCAACCAAAAATTTCTATATTGACGGTATGTCATACTATGGGAAATTTCTCTGGTTGCATATACCTGACAATGCATAGGATTTTAAGTGTCCGGGCTGTATGCATTGTGGGGTAATTGACTGTAGTAGAACGTAGGAAGAAATTCTGTAGCACCACCACCAAGCATGCAACGCCCCGAAGGAAGGGGAGAATCCTTCTGTGGAGTAATCTGAAAAAAACATCTCTGGGTGCGTCAGTTAACTTCAACAGCTTTGTTGACATTTTTTTTTTCTGATTTTTGAATCAACTTTTTCCGTGCTCATCGTCGTTGACGACGCCAAAGGACTTTGATCGCTGGATTCCAAATGCGGTTATCCGGGATCACAGCGACTGCAACCGAGCTCACGGGTGAGAGCGAGAGAAGCGGAATTCTGTCAGAGGGAGTAAGTATTTAAAAAAGGACCAGTGTGGGAAGTTGAACTAGTGAACTCTCATGGGCCGTAAGATGTTTAGTAGGTGCGAATGACGGCTAGAGCGATGTTGAAGCGTTGCAAGGGAGTGAATCAGACAATAGTATCCCATTTCGCAACGAAGAACAGAGGGGTCCGACACAAGAGTTGTCCAGATGAGAAGAATACCGGTGCGGAGTGACGAACGACTGGCGCAGAGAGAGGCGCCGGAGCGGAGCGGACCAATGCTGCAACTGACGTTGAACTGACGCAGACTTGTCACACTGACGCTGTGTCACGGCGCTCTCGACTGGCGCGGACTGACGCTAACCGTCGGATGGGGATTGACGCTGCAAGTGCCGGGACTGACGCTCCAAGGCGCAAAATTGACGTAGAAGATTGACGTTGCGTTCGATGTTTTTAACGTCCTTCACAGTGTTTATTCGTACAGATTGTGATGTTAAACGATGTATCGATTACTGCCGAAGATACCTGTGGAAGATGGGAGGTCAAGGAGAGCAACGAAAATGAGTTCAACACCTGACGCAAAATTGAACTGACGTTAACTGATGCTGCATACGTCAAACGTCAGTGTAGCGCCGAAATCCCTTTGCCCGTCAGTCTTGCACTTAATGGGAAATGAATTCACAGTAATTGATAATGCGAAAGAGTTCATCGCGACTCGAACTGCACGAGCCGCCTCTAAAGAAGGCTGGAGTATTTTGATGGGTCGAAACTTGGAAGAATTTATACCAGTAATTCGAGATTCAGACCAGAAGTTGCCTAGTGGGTCGGTCGACAACTCTGTCTGCGACACGAGCAAGAATTTGGCCAAGGAATTGAGACTCAAAACCTCCGGTGCAATATTAAACATTTTATTCTGCCTTGTTGAGTATAATGCTGAAAACCCGTGGTCCTCGTCTTCTTACTCCCAGCAAACGACGCGTTTCTTCTCCGCCGACAGGACGAGTTTCCTCTCTTTCTCGACTTTTTTGTGAACCGTCCCAAAGTACCTCTGAGTCTCGAACGACCACAGGGTGTGGCCTATGATGAGCGTACCAAGGTCCTTGATGTACGTCTGTACGTCGGGGTCCTGGGAGTGCAGCGTCTTGGCTATTGCCATGAACTCTGCCGCGCGACACTTGGTTTCCTTTTCAGCATAGTACAATGCGTTCTGAAGGGAGCACGCCTGGTCGTGCATGATAGCCTGGAGGAGGTTATGGATGTCTCCAGTCGCGTCCTCTTTCTGGAACGAATAGGTGTCCTAGAGGCGTTAAGGCATATTGTCTTTAGCCGTAGTGTAGCTTCATTCTGTCAACTCACGTTCTCAAAGGAAACGATCTCGACCGTGACATCAACAAGGCGGATGAGCGCTGGATCGCCGAAGAAGCCGCGCGGGCACTCCTTGCCAATGAAGCACATGGCTATGCAAGGTGCGACTCCCGCAGTGAGTTTGCGAAGGCGCATGAGGTCCCCGGTATAGAAGCTCCGCGGAACCGTGCGCTCGAGTCTGTCCTTGGCCTCCTGGACGACGCCTTCTGCGTACTCCCGCCATGACTTGATGAAAAGCTCTTGGCATGTCTCACTCGCCACTGCCATGAAGCGCCTCCAGAATCTGGGGAAATCAGGAGGTTCATGCCGCCATCGTCACATTGCGATTGACCACATACCCGATGGCAACCTTTTCTAGGGCGTGTGCATTCTCTGGGCATTCGGCATTGAGATTTCTTAGAGGCTTCAAGGCAAGGTCAGCTAGCTCTTGAGCCTTCTTGCCGTTGGCGACATCGGTGTACTCGTCGAAGAGGAAGAATAGAGTGAACATGTCGCACGCAAGTCGGTACTGCTCTGCATTCCACATCGTCAATCATTCCCACCTGAGGCCGTCGAAACTAAAATTGACTTACCCCTCTTGAGGTCCGGGTAACACAAAGCAGCAAGTCGCGCTGTTGTTCAACATGAATTGGGCCGTTCGCAATTGTGGCCGACTTACCGAAGTCGCAGCGAATGAAGTTCTTGTTGTCCGTTTCATCGAAGCACTTGAGGCTCATGAACCAGTAATCGGCCTCTTCCTTGACCTCCTCGTAAAAGGGGTTCATGCGTCTGGCCCAAGGCCACTTCATGTCCCTCAGGGGGTTTGGGAGGTAAACTGTCTGCCCATCCATTTGAGCCATGTTGGGGATTGAGAATCGGACGACGGTATTTTTCCATCGGCCTGGTCACTGCATTTTATATGGCGATGCCTCCGTAGATCGGAAATAAGCGATTTAATGCCACATGGCCATTTAGATTATGCCTGTCAAGACATCATGCTGTTAGTCAGTGTTGAGTGGATTGGTAGAACTCGTAACAGAGATCTTACTGCACTGGGTTTTCCCGCCCCAACTCGCTTCCGCACGTGGCGGGAAATGGCAGGCACCTCTCTCGCAATTCTCGTTGTTAGATGGCAGAGGAATGGAAGTAAAGCTGTTCTACTGTTCTTGAATGTTTCCACGAACATAAAACAAACGCGTACGGAACTTCGATACCGACGATTCCGGGACCCGGGTTCCAGTCATTAAGCAAAATCAGACGGCTGGCAAACGTCGCACATACCCAATATTCAAAATGAAAAAGCAGTTATTCAGATGCCTTGTAGCATATTTTATGGTCGATATATTTATAAGTTTTGAAAGCCCTCTATGTTTTCCAGCAGTTAGGCTCGAGCTAAGACGCTGCATCGGTGAAGCCATTCGAAATCACTTTGATAAGGGAGATATTCAGACGTTCCTCTTTCGAAATATGCAGGTTCCGAGAAAAGAGAACTCACAACATATCCGATGACTCATTCACCCCGACATGCGAAGACTCTGAAGCTGAATATCTCTTCCATTGAAGCAGCATTTGATGGAAAATTTAAACTGGTATGCAGCGGGGCCACGCGCCACTCCGCACGAGAGACTCCGCCTAGCCAAGGCTCTTCACCTCCAACTCCAGTGCCAACCGCGTCCGCGTCCGCACTCGCACCTACGCGAGCGTCGAACGCGTAACCGTAGATGCCTCCTCCAGCGCACCCATCCCGCATGCTAGGTCCAGCATGGAGGACTGCACCATACCCGTGCGCAGACACCGGAAGGTACGACCTCCTCATCCTCTCCTCTTCACCATAGGTTGGCGGAGGAGGAGCGGAGGGAGGTATCGCATTTACGCACCTACACCACGTTGCACCTCGCCGTTAACCACCCGCCCGTTTCAACAGCGTGCAAGTCGCTCGCTTCGGTCCTTGACCTCCACCCTCCCCGTCCTCTTCCTATACGCACACATCCGGAACCGTACGCTGCCGCTGTGCTCTACATCCCCTGCCCGGGCCCCCTCCTTCCCTCCCGTGAGAGACAGTATATTCCGCAAATCGAAGGCAAGGCATCGCCCAGCGGCGCAGAAGTCGGCAGAGGCGGGGGAAGGTGAGGAAGCGGTGGATTACGAGGTGACGTCCATGCCGGAGAGCTCCGAGAGGGCGGTGGACGGGAAGAGCATGGGGGTGTGCCTGTGTGCGTTTTTTCGCAGGCGCATGGCGTAAGGTGTAAACCGATACGTTGAGTATGGAAGGGAAGACGCGAACGGACGTGCGGGAAGAGCCAGGAGCCGGGGCGTCTGGAAAAGGGGTCAGTATACCTGGGCGGAGAAAGATCCCGGATACACCAATCTGTTGGCCCGAGTGAGGCTGGGTACGACGTGGCACGGTAGGACTGCCAGGAACACAACTCAAATTGGTAACGGTTGCAACTATACTGACTCAAATTTCCAAGTTTTGCATGGCAGGCAGCTGCAGGGCCTGCCGGTCTCGGAACAGCAAAAGTTTGAAGATGCACCTATTATCTGTGCAACAAAGGTTGTAAGAGACCTTGTTAACCGTCAGTTGACTCTGAATCACGCACAACGATGTCGAAAAGCAATGCACGATTACTATTGACGCGACACCTTCAACGGGCTTTGACTTGGCAAGTAAGGTCAACCGATACCAAAGATTGGTAAGAAAAAATACCTTTGAGTATCGGCATGAAGGTCATGGTCACCGAGAACATAGCGCCTAAAGCATCTGTCGTGAGTGGTGCGGAAGGAATCCTCCAGAAAATTCACTACTCCGTTGATGAAAAGGGCAGACGATATTTCTGACTGTGCTTATGTAGAAATTCCGGGAGCTAACGTCGGCATACATCTTCTAGGTAAAGATGTTGTACCTATTATTTCAATGCAGTCGACGTTCAAATACGTTGCCGACACCGGGCTGAGATATCACGTTGGGAGGAAGCAGCTCCCAATTTTACCGGCATACGCGTTCACCGATTACAAGGCGCAAGGGAAAAGTTTGGAGCATGTTATTATTGATCTTGACGGGGCAGGATCCCTCCAGAGTCCGTATGTCATGATTTCGACAGCCACGCCTTTGAAATCGCTAGCGGTGCTCCGTAACTTTAAACCAAAGACGTTATACAGTCGAGTAGGACAGGAGTTTCTAGACAAGTTTTTCAGACTGGAAATGCTGGATGCACACACCAAGGTTGAGTACGAGCGTCGGATTGTCGCGCGTGAGGAGTGTGCAGAGGAAGAACAAGGTCTTTATTGAATAACCCCGGGACAGACATACAAGGCTCGTGCAGGAATGGAATACAGTGAGCAATCCCAAACCACCCACAAGTTAATGTGGATACCAAAAGCACTCTGATAACCCCAGTATTGCAATGTTGCGACTGTTTCTAGATGTCGGGCACGAGGGGGTGGCAGCCGGGGTTTGACTTGTAGACTGCGATCATGCAGATAGCGGGTAAGAGAGGGCGAGGACGGTGGCTCCCTGAACGAGCTTTAAACACAAGGTTGGTTCAAATTGATTTGTAGCGCGGAAGAATTCGACTTGTGCTGTAAGCGGCGGGTGGCCGATTGATTTGCGTACATAAATGGCTTGTGGTCGATTGGCCTGCGTGAGATGAGTCCGCGCCATTTTCGTCACTTCCCCCAATTTACAGAAAACCAAGTGGAACTGACATTATCCATAGCTGGCCCACTTACATCTTGACAAGGTCCTGCTTCGTGGGGTCGCACACAAGGGTTGGCAGCATAATGATAAACGAGAAAGCGGTTTAGGGATGAAGTACTGGTGAAAATTTGTGAGCGAGCGGCCTGCATTAATATTACTCTATGGGCCATCTGTACGCATTCAGATGTCCGTTAATGCGTGATTAAAACCGGTGGTTAATTCGAGCTCCAGTTCACTGCAGGCCAAGTTCCACAAGTGACATGAGATAGAATGCAAAGACAAGAGTCAACGATAAGGAATGCAACCATGGCTTGTAAGTACTCGCGCTTCGGGGTGGTAACATCCTACCTCTGATCAACATGCGAGACTCTGGAAATAGGACAGCTGCTAGGCCACGAGAGTGATGTTGAGGTACAAGTCTACAGTCGCTCATTTACTTACTGTTCCTTTAATTTACGGACTTACTTCTAAACGTAGTTAGCAGACATTAAGTCCCGTAATAGTTTTTTTTCTTCACTTACGTACAGCTCAGTTGGTTGTCTATAAGCGCCCACTGAGCTGTAAGTCCACTCGTTACATTCCTATGTATTCTATTTACTAACTCGTACCTAGTACTATCTTATTTCTCTAGGTACTTAATGTAATCAGTTGGTTGTCTATAAGCACCCACTGAGCTTACTGTCTTATTTCTCTAGCCTGTCTTTCGTCCATACCCTCAAGAGGTATTTTTCCATTGGCCTGGTCACTGCATTTTATATGGCGATGCCTCTGCAGATCGGAAATGAGCGGTGAATTTAATGTCACATGGCCATTCAGATTATGCCTGTCAAGATATCATGGTGTTAGCCAGTGTTGAGTGGATTGGTAGAACTCGCAACAGAGATCTTACTGCATTGGGTTTTCCCGCCCCAACTCGTTTCCGCACGTGGCGGGAAATGGCAGGCACCTCTCTCGCAATTCTCGTTGTTAGATGGCAGAGGAATGGAAGTAAACTGTTCTATTGTTCTTGAATGTTTCCACAAACATAAAACAAATGTGTACGGAACTTCGATTCCGACAAGAGTCGATACTGTAGTGTTTCGACCAAAGGTTCAGGTGATTGGTGACAGCGGGCCGTGAGCGAACCACTTTGGTGCTTGTGACGGTGACTTAGCATTTTTTGGCCCAAAATAGGCAGAAAAACATCACAATTTTCGGTTCGGCATTTGCCGAACTGCCTTATTTGGTAATTTTCTCGTGATTGCCGAGCTGTGAACTATTTGTCCAGTGAACAATTGAGGTGATGGGTGACACCCTGTGAACCTTTGGTCAAAACACTACACACACCGGAAGTTACACACATTCGGTTTGACCGAATCTTAAAGTGAAGGCTAAATTTTCAGGTTTAGATTCGGTCAAACCAAAATTCAAACCAAACAAAGTATTATCGGTTTAAATTTTGGCCTCACCAAAAGTCAATGTATTGGTTGACGTTCTGGTTGAGCCGACAGCGAACCAAAACAGATTTTATTGGTTTAAGGATTTGTTGTACCGAAACCTAAACTAAAACTACATATTTTGGAATGTAAAATGGTTCAACTGATACCCCCACCAAAATATATCATATTGGTTGGGTATCAGTCGCGCCAAACACTGGTTGAACATTTCGAGTTTTTCACTGAAAACTTTGGTGAAAAATGTTTTGAATTTTACAGCAATTTTTCAGTGAAAAACCAGGTGAAAAACTTGAAACATTTTTGTGAATTTTTTGAACCTTGTGAAATTTTTCTGAAAAAGTGGTGAAAATATTTTGAAGTTCAAAAATGTCATTAAAATGTTTCAAGTTTTTCACCTGGTTTTTCACTGAAAAATTGCTGTAAATTTCAAAATATTTTTCACTAAAATTTTCAGTGAAAAACTTGAAATGTTCAACCAGTGAAAACCAAAACCAAAACATAAGATATTGGTTTTTGAATTGGTCCAACTGAAATATCTAATTTCAGTTTAAATTTCAGCACAGGCTGAATCTTGAACCGAAACCACAGGTTTCGGTCATGCTGAAATTTGGTCCGCGGATGATCCGCAGACCATCCGCTCCTCATCCGCGGCACATCCACTGCGGTTTATCTGTAAAGAGTCAGGGTTTAAATGTTTTTGTACACATCAATAACAAGTTCTCGGTGGATGTTTCTGAACACACAATAGTGGAGCGAGCAGATCGATTGAGTTTATTGAGTTTAAAAAAGTATGAGTAGGAAACAAGCGCCGTTTATAAGAAACAAAGACCAATCAAAGCTTCAGTAAGATCCTGACACTACTTCAGCGCTTTGTGCAGGAGTGAAGCAATTCAGAATTTACGATGGAAGGATTTCAACTTGTGCTCACGAGCATTGAAAGAAGACCACACACTTGGAAAGTGGGCCCCACAGACAGAATTAACAATCAGATGCAATGAAGGTGGATCTGGATGGAATACATACTTGTTGTTGTCAGTGGCGGCGAAGTTTGTGTCCAGCGTGACCGCCTGCACTTGGGGCTGCGATCTATCTCGACGCCCGGAGATAGACTGGACGCGCACAAAGGGGCTGTTCCTGTACCAAAAAAGCAGGGGTGAGCAGTTATCCAGAATCATAGGAGACCGTATGGAGGACGCACATTTTTGGGTAACCAGACGATTGTGTCCACCGCTTCATGTTCCTCATACAGGTACTGGCACATGGACTCTTCACCCGAGTATAAGAGCCGGATGTCCTGCGTCAGCGCGCCAGGAAAGCAGGAATTTGCCCAGTTCCCAGAAGGGTGGTCATAAGAATACACGCCGGTGAGAAAAGGCTGCCATGAAAATCATGAACATTGAAATTGCAACGAGAGAACAGAGCAAATACATACTATATTCCAATCCTTGGCAGCTCGTGCTGTAGAAAGGAACCAGAAAACCAAGAGAAGAGAAGAGGTCATGGTGCTGGAAAGAGAGGTGTGTTCGGGTGATCGGAAAATGAGTTGTTCGCCGTCATGGCCCGTGGTGAGTGACCCTAGAATTGGAAAGATCGTGGACAAAAAGTTCGCAACGGGAGAGCAGGGGCTGATACGGTGGAATAGCCAATGTCTAAGGACTCGAGCATGGTCTGCAGTGAGCATGAGTTGTTCAAACCAGATGCGTACAATGGAAGTGTTGAGGGCAATCTGCGTGGAGTGGAGGCAGGGACAGTGCTGTGCGAATGCAGGGAGGGTTTTAAGCATAATGTCAACTATTACTTCGTCGATATTGAAGCCCATCGGGGACTCAAGGCAGACGGTAGTGAGGCTACAGAAACAAAAGAGATAATGCAGTATCGGGGCCCTGATTACATGGAGGTGGTTCCGCTGGAGGATCATTCCAGTCATACCTGATATCGATACATTTCAGGGTGGAAAGTGAGCAATGGGCAGTCAAGCTGGAATAGAAGTCTGGCTGACGCCCCAAATTCGAGATATGTACAACAGACGAACCTTGTTAATATTCGTATTCTCCCAATCCCCATCGTAATACGTAATTCTGTTAACCAATCCTGTCGATATGTCAAGTAGCAGATCCCAAGTGGGTGAAGACTTGAATATCGGGTTGGTGATGCCGGCAATATACTCAGGTCTAGGCGACATGTAAGCCCCCAAACAACTGAAATGAAAAGAGAACCCACACTGCTTCCCACTTGTCCCGATTATTCAAGTTGGTGTATAGGAATGAGTGCTCGATGAAACCATGCAGGACTGACCGCCCCGCACCTGGACCCAAGTGTGCAGGCAGACTGCATGAAGCTTGACACCTCTCCTGCAGGCCAGTGTCCCAAAAATATTATGAGCTTCCCCGTCAGTAACGCATTGAACAGGATTATTATGGGTGTGTCTGTGGGTCGTTCGTGTGTAGATGGGGTACTGAAGACCAGAGATGAGTGCCTGGGAGGAGATCGCTTTGATGAGGGTGATGAGTAAGTACTGAAACAAACTTGTCAGTAGAGCCTCTGACCAAGGGCGCATGAAAACGTATGTTGCCGACTTCCTCGGGAAATGTGGCTAGGGGCATTTTGATTGGTAGCTGGTGGTCCTTGTAAGCAACAGTCGTGTGGTAGAAGTGGGTATCCTTCACCACGCCCAACCGCACATTCGGGTCGTAGTAGGATGGAGTATATATCATGGAAGGCCGAAGCATCCTGTCTTTCAGGTGCACCAGGGACGACCCTGAAGAGGCGTTAGTTAATCACTGCTGACAATTGGGCTCGGTCACCGTCATGCCCATGAATGATGGAATGCTATTTTCTTTGCCCTCGCCTTCACCCTCGCAGCTCTCGACATTGATTCCGCTCTCATCCCCGACCCAGATGGCGCTCCTTCTGAGGGCGAAGACTGCCCTGTTTGCAGCTGCACCACCACCGGTTCCTCACGCTCCTTGTTTCATATTAGGATGCCTTCCTTGAAGCTCAAGAATGATGTGCAATCGACGATGGCCATGATGGTGATGGCAAGGATCTACTGGGGCAACATCAGCGGGTGTAGGGGAGCGGTAGCAAGAGCAAAGGAGTAGGGATTGATAAAGGTCAAGGGAAAAGAGAGTGAAGATGAGAGCAGGCCGAGGAGAGGGAAAAACATAGATAGACGTTGACACTCACCACCCGTTCCGAATCACATTCCCTGCCCAGATCCATCTGCGTATACAGTGGCAAGTGCTCCTCAGGTGACTTGTAATTGCGTGGCACACGCGCTCTGCGATGCTGGTAGAATTGAGGACATGGAGATTGAGCTCAAAATCGTCGATGACACCAGGGCGGTGCCAGAAGACTGAGGTCGATGCTGAGGTGTAAGATCTGGCAGACTGCAAAAGCAGCCTTTCAAATGTGCGTGTTGTGCTCGTGGATGTCCTCTCATGTGGACCTGAGAATTGTCAGCGCACCTGTCCTTCGCAGGATAGAAGGAGCAGGGAGACAGACCCGTGAAAAAGTAGAGTCCAGCGATGTGGATGGGATGATGTTTGTGTGAGACAAGATGCATCATCGCCAATGCCGACGCCATTGATGGCAGCACACTGTCCTTGCTATCTCCATCGCCAAAACAAAGGACTTCGTGGTGTGAGACAACGTCAAAAACGTTGCGCTGTACAACGATCCTACCAGGGCTGCTGAACCCGGACATCCAATTTTCATTCCTGTTACCTTGTCCTTCTGCCTCCACCTAGGTGCTGGCCTCTGGCAGTTTCAGCATTCCCAGAGAATACTCCTAGCCTCCTCTTGACTACATGTCTTTGTCATTCAGTCCAGGGCCTACGTTCACCTCCACACCCACTTTGGGCTGACAAGAACCACTGCTGGCCCTCCAAATAATAATTTGTCCACATACCTTCCGGCTTCCTACCAATAATCCCCCCCGTTCAGATGCCGAAGCGGACCCAAGCGCAAGAGCAGGTCCTGAGAGAAGTGTGAGTGTCTTCCAGATTTTATCAAAAAAAAAAGTTCCTTACTTTTTTCAGCTGTCGCATCAGAGACCCGGGGCAACAAATTCGCGCACTTCTTGGACTCATCGAGCGGGATCCTGATTTCCCCCTTTATCTTGACGAAGGGGAGGGAGATGTCTATTGGACGGCTCAGCTTGCAGACCAATTTGTCCAGGGACAGCATCCCGAGCAGCTCCTCAGCCAGCTCATTGTCAAATGGGGTGAAGTTGCAGTACCCATCGGAATACTGAGCAGATCGCCTGTGCGGACAAAGATTTCGGCTGTAGAAAGTTAGGTATACCAGCAAGAAAAGATGGGCCAGTGAATACTCACCTTTGTGCCTCAACCTCCCTGATGAGTGCCAGGCATTTGCGAATGATGCCCTTGATCTCCACCAGCGAGTCCCCAGGACACATATGGTGGTACTCCTGGTGTCGGTGGCCACAGGGGCACAGTGTGTAGAATCGCACACGCGTGTACCCTCTCTGAGCCAGTGTTAGATGAATAATGTGCTCTGAAAATAAAGTGAGCCTCAGCAATGGATAACATTCGAGGATGGACTGGCCAGTGAGCAGGTGGTGCTTCATGGTGATCACCATTATCCAAATCTGTGTTCTTTCCACTTCGCATTTGTGATAATCGAGCTGCGTGCGCAGCAAGCAAGTGCTGACACCCCATTTGACAATGAGCTGGCCGAGGAGCTGCTCAGGACGCTGCTCCTGGACAACTTGGTCTGCAAGCTGAGCCATCCAGTAGACATCTCCCTCCCCTTTGTCGAGATAAATAGGGAACTCAGGATCCCGCTCGATGAGTCCAAGAAGTGCGCGAATTTGTTGCCCCGGGTCTCTGATGCAACGGCTGAAAAAGTAAGGACCTTTTTTTTTTTTTGATAAAATCTGAAAGACACTCACACTTCTCCTAGGACCTGCTCTTGCACTCGGGTCCGCTTTGGCGTCCAAACAGGGGGGTGTTATTGGCAGCGATCTGACGGAAGCCGGAAGGTACATTGATAAATTAATATTTGGAGGGCCCAGCAGTGGTTCTTCAGCCTGAAGTGGGTGTGGAGGTGGATGTAGGACCTACTAGACTGAATGACAAAGATGTGTAGTCGAGAGGAGGCTGGGAGTATTCTCAAGGAATGCTGAAACTGCAGGTGGCCCTGGCCCTCAGGTGGAGGCAGGAGGACAAGGTAATGAGAACGAAGATTGGTGCCTAGGATTAGACAGCCCTGGTAGGATTGTCGTTGGCATGCCTGGCGTTCTTCCCGCGAAGTCTTTCATTTTGGACGATGGAGAGCAAGGGCAATGTGGCTGTGTGGCGGATCTTTGTCCGCTTCCACCATCAGCCTCTCTTTTCCAACTCCCATTCCTCCTGCATAGCGTACGACCACTCCCGCCAAGCTCTTGCTGCACTTTGTTCTTCCTTCGCCTTGGACTCCTTGGCTTATGCTGTTTGAGGCTGGCCCATCGATTTCCTTCACATGTGGGATGCACCTGTACTGAGCGCACCTAGTTTCGAGAACATCATCGCAAGGATTTACTATGGACACGGGCACGGGTTGGGGTGGAGGCCGGCGTTTGCTGTGTTGTTCACGGTGTGTCACATTGATCAGGGTTTCCAGCCATATCTAATGCAATCTTGAGCGCCAACGGTGTAGTCATTTGGCTGGCGGCAGTGAAGACCCCTGCATCCCTCATGGCCGTTCCATGCTCCTGCGCGATTGGATCGCCGTTCCTGCGACTGCTCTTCCAGAACCTCATTGCAGAGGGGCACAATGCCTCGCTCGCCATGTGGCGCATGGCGCCCACAGCCCATGCTGGCTCGACAGCGTCATCATGCTGCAGTACGCCCTCAAGCTGGAAGGGCTTCTTGGTGGCGCAGCAGGTGACATCTTCAAGGAGTTGATGCAGCGGGAGGATGCAAAGCAGACCATAAAAAAACTGCTCAAGGACTGTTACGTGGCGGGCAAAAACCAGTGGTTCTTTACTCCTCTACAGGTGCGTTTTTCATTCTCTTCTTTGCCCTCACCGATTCCCAAATGACTTTTTCTTAGACTTCTCACAGAGAATTGTCATCTCTCTACCCATGCCACTCATCGACACTAGCGAAGATTAATTCCTAGATTGGCAAGCGACAAAACAAGCTTTTTCTCTTAAATACACCGGGGTTCCTTTCGTTTATTTCAATATGTTTGTGGACAGATGATGCCGTCGCGCTCAGACCACAGGTAGCTAGCAAACCCCTGCTGACAACCCTTCTTCCTCTTGCTACGCAATCCCCGGGGTCATTGCTCCACCCTGCCTCGCTTCCCTGCACTGCTGCCTCCATTTTGTCACTGCCTCCGCCATCTCCTTCTCCATCTTCTCGTTCAGCTTGTGCCCCTCCTGGTGACACGGCTGCCAATCTGCTGGATGTGGAGCTGCGACGTGGCTGCTGGGGTGCGGCAGGGACAGTGTGGTCAATGAGCCATGCCATGGTGCCTCCTTGAGCTTGGAAGGCATGAGGGTGGAGCCAAAGATGCTGTTGGGGACGTCAAAGGGCGTCATGCCCTCGGTGAGCATTGCGGCGGCAGCAGCATCCATCTCGGCACTGTCTGCCTCTGGGGGCGATATCAAGAAGCCACTGGCATCACTGAAGTTGGTGTGGTGGCTGTCGAGGGACTCGGGTGACCGAGACAAGTTGGAGTTGGACAAAGTGGCATTGGATGTTGTAGTCGGACACCGCAAGGAAGCGGAACAAGTGTGGAAGGGTCTTCTGGCTGAACAGATCGAAGGAGTTTTTGTCTTTGTTGTCTTCATCGTCCCCAAGGAGCATAGAAGAGCGCAGGGACATGGTAGGGGGTGAGGGAGTGCTCAAGGATGGCGGGCAGCAATAGCCAAGTTGGAGTGGGAACACATATCTAGATGGAGCTGCGTACAGACTGGCTTGATTCAACCAGGTGGCTGATAAAGGCCCCAAAAGGGCTTGAACTTTCCGGTCTTTGCATTCAAGAGGCACGGGGATGAAGAGCAGCAACGGAAGCAAAACTCCAGTGAATTGGGGCATGTGGACAAGCACCGGAGACGAATGGGCGAGTACTCGGCCTTGTGTGTCATGCAGGACGTCGCGGTGACTGGTCCCAGCAGGGACGTGGCGGCGTTGGCGAATCAGGTGTGGATGAGGGTGTCTCTGGTCTTAGATGCACTGAGGCAATGACGACAAGCTGGGGGTACAAGAGACAGTAGAGCAAAGCATCAAAGCACATCACTTGTTGATCTGACTTACATCCATCTTCTATCCAGCCTATTGCAAAATAGCGCATTCTGATTTTCAGTTGATATGTAGTCCCGTTGGTTTCAGCTGTTCATTGGTATGAGCATGGCCGAGTTTGCCTCTGCGGCATCAACATCCCGGGATGTTAGTCTTCAGTCATACAGTGTCTGCCAATACTCATTTCGTCCTGAGCTATATTTTTGGCTTAACAATTCTCTCGACGTGCTTTCTTCTCTGCTTTGGCATAACGTTCTCTGCTGCATTGTAGGCTGTGGGTCAATTTCCTTTCGCTCGAGATCAGTGCATATAGCCGTTGTCCGGACACCAACACCATCAGCTCAATCACTTTGATCAATTGTTATATTTTTGAATGTCCTGATCTTCCTGCAGCATTCAAAACACGGCAGCACTCGCCTTGGGGAAATTCGAAAATTGTTTGTTTGTCCCACTCTGTCCAATGTTGCTCTGTCTTACTTAAAAAACACCTTCAGTCAACGGTTGGCCTGAAAGCTATGCATTCATCCTTTCCTTCCTGGCACCACTGTTGACGATTTGCTCCTTCAACTCCAGCGTCCACATTAATGAAGAAGCCTTGAATGCAGCCACCGTTGTGCCTTAGGCTGTCATCTGTGCGGTTGGAGTTGCCGGTGTATTGGGATGGGGTAAATAACTTGCTACCAAGCAGAGAATTTTCACTGATTCAAGTGAAAGCAATCAACATGCCACTTGCATTTTGGATGGGAACTGACCTTGGATCGCTTTACACCAGCAACCAGCCAATGTCCGCCATATTCTTGAACACTTTTGGGGTGTGCCATCCCTTTTCTTTCGTTTCTCCATTCACTCTTCTGAATGAACTGTTGGTCTAAAAATGACCGACTTGGGCATTGTGGCTCGTTGTAGTCATATTCCAATACGTCCGCATTTCCAGTCCATCACTCTTGACTGATAATTATATGCAGATACAAGATGGGGAACAAACTTATTCCTCAGAATTTGCCCATCCCAAAGCCCTTCAATGCTACTTGCAGCTAGCCGTCAGGTCAGGCTAACCTATTTTTCTCAAAATGCCGCGCCTCACATGAAGCTGCTTTTTTCCTCCTCCAGTTGTATGTCTTCTCTTGAGATAGCACTCTGCCATTTCCCTTATTTTCCTCCCCCGTATCAATCTCTCTCCAGGAATTCTGTCTGTTGGGCCCACTTTCCAAGTGCATGGTCTTCTTTCAGCGCCTGTGACCACAATTTGAAATCTTTCCACCATAAATTCTGAATTAATATTGCTTCACTCCCACACGAGGCGCTGAAGTGGTTTTAGGATCTCAGCGAAATTTTCATTGTTCATTGTTTTTTGTTCATGGCACTCAATTCCAGATGTTTCCTACTCATTTTTTTCAACTCAATGGACTTTTTTCTTGGCGGTATGATCAACTTAATAAACTCAATAATTCTGCTTTTTTCCACTATCACTGTTCAGAAACATCCATGGAGAACTTCTCGTCTTCAATGTTTTTTTTTTTTTGGGTGATATGATCAACTTAATAAACTCAATAATTCTGTTTTCTCCACTATCGCGTATTCAGAAACATCCATGGAGAACTTCTCGTCTTTAGTGTATGCAAAATACCCAAGCCCCAACCCTTTCCGGATAAACCGCAGATTGTCTGCAGACCTTCTACAGACGAGCGGCGGATGCGCCGTGGATGAGCAGCGGATGGTCTGCGGATAGTCTGCGGATCATCTGCAGACCAAATTTCAGCACGACCAAAACCTGTGGTTTAGGTTCAAGTATCGGCTTGTGCTGAAATTCAAACCAAAATTAGAAATTTCAATTGGACGGATTTGAAACCTGATATCTTATTTTTCAGTTTTCATATTGGCGCAACTGATACCAAACCGATATGTTATATTTCGGTGAGGGTATCAGTTGAACTGTTTTCCGTATTGAAATATGTAGTTTTTGTTTGGGTTTCGGTTCACCAAATCCATAATTCGATAAATTGTGTTTTGGTTCGCTGTTGGCTTGACCAAAACCTCAACCAATACATTGATTTTTCGTGAAGCCAAAATTGAAACTGATAGTATTTAGTTTGGTTTAAATTTCAGTTTGACTGAATCTTAAACTGGCACTTTAGCCTTCGGTTTAAGATTCGGTTTGACCGAATGTGTGTAACTTCCGGTGTGACAGTAAAGTAATTTGTGACAGCTAACTTTAACTTTGATCGCCCTTTGGCTTGGTGGGGTTAACTTTGCTTGACTTTTCCCACGCTTTGCGAAAGTAACTTATTGTCAGCTAACTTACCTATACGGTTCTGAGAAGATGAAGCAAGGACCCCAGAAGATGCTTCCCAACACCTAAAGAGGACTTCCGTCCGTTTTATGTCCACAGCCGTAACTTTCACGCTGTATTTTTTATATGCCACGGCTTTGTCCGGGCGTCAGAAACAAGCCTAGAGGTCAAGCGGGACGGCCACATACGTACTGTACATATACGCTGTAGTATCCTACGGCTTTTGCATACCCGAGGGAAGTTTGAAGAAAATTCCTCTGACTTCAGAGCTATGATGGGCATACTTCTCTTACCATGTAGCACAATCGAGCTGGTGTCCGATAGAGATCTAAGTTGGTCGGATTCAGCCTTCAACTTCATCGACCACTTGTTTAAGTCGCCATGTTGCCGCGGAAAGGCAGGAGTGTTCGGCAATAGTTCAACTGGTGGTCCGGCGACTCCCGGCGATGATGCGGCATCTTCGGGACGTTGATTTTATGTCCGTGTTGGGAAGCCGTAATTTACGCGTAAACGGACGGTTGTGGGAGCATGTTTACCGGCTGACCCGTCCGTCCCCGTACCATTGAAAAATGCTGTGAACCTGTTGACGGTACGGGCACGTAACCATTTTTATGGATCATCATTCGTAAAAATACGGGACGGTTTGATACCCTATTTCATCGTTGTTGACTTGAAGTTCAAGAATATCTTTTGTATTGATGGTGGAAGTATCAATTGCGTGGATCTGGAACAGAGAGAAACAGAATTATAGTCCTTCAACATTAGAAACTGCATGCAAGGACATCCAGCAGCACCTTCACTGGTCTACCACACTCAACAATCATTCTTGTCTCGAAGTTGAAATGGCTGGAAGTAAGCTGTACAATGGACACATTCCCCAACTCACAGAAATGGGCATAGGTTTCTGTGAAGGCATGAAGTTTATCACATAGACAATTCATCCATACTGAATGGAATGATGACTTGTGCATGACGGCCTGAGATGTGGAATGCATGGATAATCAATCATGAATTACCTCATGTTGGGAAAGCGGATTGGGATAACTGAAAAAGAAGTATGTCTCTTGTTTTTGTTCAGCTATCCACCTCATTCATTTAAAGCACATCTGGGCATGGCCTAAGATGTGAAATAATTACCTGTAGGGCATGAAAAGTTGAAGCACTAGTTGTAGAAACCCGAATGATTCAGATACAGGTGAAGGCAAACATGACCTAGACTTGTTTCAATTTCCTTGTTTACATCTACTTACACTTTTACTTACAGTTACTTGAAGCTACTTCAAGTTACTTACTGCTAACTTGGCCACCCAAGTTCAATCAAAAAGTAACTTATGCCATCAGATTAGTCTCTTTCACCGACTTCCCACTTGTAACCTCATTCTGAAGTCTGTTGGTTACCGCGCCCTGATTACCGTTACCAAGGCTTATTATATAATACATCCCTTTTTGGAAATACTTCTGGGACACCTCGACACGTTCAACGCGTTTCTTGCCACCTATGGCCTTAAAATAGTGTGGTACTGAGTTTATATTTCTATTAATATCCTTAACATCGAGTCAGCAGGAAACGGTGGGCCCACAGAATAGGCAAACCAAAATGATGCATTGAAACATGCCTTTGAGGCACCAACTCCTACGACCGTGCAACTTGCTTCGTGTCTTGCCTCAAGAAAACAGGTTGAAGGGTTCCACATCTGTTGTTGATGAACTGACGTGTATTTCTTGCACAAAAATGCGTCCTTGCAAAATTTGCGCGTTATTAATGAGTTCCTAAAACGGATAGCTTACATAATAAGGCGTGGTAACGGTAATCAGACCGCGGTAACTAACAGGCTACCATCAGATGGCATCAAGGGGGTGCCAAGAATAAAATTTTGTACATCGGGAGGGGGGGGGGAGTCCAGGGTTGGCCGAAAAAATGTTGTTGTGTATGTTACAAAAGGCTTCAAAAAGACCAATAATGCCTTCAGGAGGTGCTAGAAGGGGTATTGGATACTTGAAGAAGTGTCTAGCACAATACCTGGCTTCTGAACCTCATGTTCAGCACTCAAGCTGAGTGTAACAGGTTGTGAGCACAACTAGAGCACAGGGATTTTTTTTGTTTGAAAAAATCAGAAACTCCTCAAAGAGGCTTATGAGTCACCATATCCCTTGTAGAATATAAATAACCATGCTCAAAGTAGAGATAAGTTACCTTGGCTGTCAAGGTCTCTCCAGACTAATGTTGCTGCGACTCAAGTTGGCACAAAAACCAACTTACCTGAAAATCTCTTCACATGTGCATATTATTCCAACTATAACATATGGAGTATATAGAAATACTATGAGTGTATAATATATCCAAAGGGTTCCAGATTCTGTCACAGTGTGGCCGAGAAATTTTGATTAAATTGATCGACTCAGCTCCAACTTGACTCACGTAAGTTGGGTAACTAAATCAGTGAATTTCTCAATGACCAGAGATGGCATAGCTGAGTGGCATTGATATATCATAGGCCTATGCTTACTCTCCAAATAGCACAATTAATATTTTATTTTGCTCTTGATTCTACCTTACTACTTAAGGAAAAGGGTGAAGTCGGCAAAAAAGTCGACTTGAGTCTGCGGCAACATTACTCCAGACCCAAAATTGAAGCCTGATGGCAACTCACCCGGCTTGATCCGCCTGTATTCTTCCGACTGGTCAACACAACCAAAGTCAAGTTCAAGTTTATGTGCTTACGCCCTGCGTGGGCTCGGTCCAACAACACCACATTGAAATCTAATGTGCAATCTTGTGCCGGCAAGGTTGATGTCGACGAAGTCGGCGCTTTCTAGTGGTGGAATTCAGCCTGGAAAGCAGCGCTGCAACTCGGACAAACCGGCCCGGCTCTAGGGGTGGGAACCACCTTCCCAATATGGAAGGAGAGGGGGGAAGGGGGGTCAGCTCGGGGTCGAAAAAATCTTTTTGACCCAATATCCGATTTTTGAAAGTTGAAACCCCCTTGTCAGATGGCATTAATTGCCGCCAAACTTCAACTTATGCCATCAATTTATGCAAGTAAGCACATTTTTCGCCAATAAAGGTTCAGAGAGATGTGTTTGGACACTTGGGCATCATCCTTATAACTTCTGCCAAGGGCCAGGGATGTTTGATTTGCAGTACCTAAGGAAATCAATATTTCTAAGGCTGCTCCCTCGCGTTTCCAATGTAATTGATCCAGACTAAATTCTGTGGTTCCAGGAAATGGGTAGAAAGCACATGAAATTGAGTCTATTACCTCAAAGAAAACTTGGAAGTGTAGTTCACAAGCTTGTAGTGCCTAAGTTTGGTTCAAGTTCTGGAATTATTCATACTGCAGCTGACTGCCGCTATCGGCGCTTCCTGAACATATAACTGCCGCGCAAACCTGCGGCACTTTTTACCTGCTGTAACTGGTCACCGCTGCCACATATTGCCGCTGTGTTGATAATAACTTCAACACTCTTCCGGCATATTTCACCATTATTGTCCAGAATCTGTGCCAGCAGATCCAAGTCACGGCCGACCAGCAAGTTGACGCGGTGAATGCCTTCATGGTAACATACCCAAGCAATATAATTGGTGACAACATGGTCGCCCGCAACACAGCGAATGTCCTGGCGACCGGCATGGCGGAAATCAGACAAGAGGGCATTACGGCTGGATGCGGAACTGTCTTTGGTTCAACGAATATAACTGATATCTCTTCGGTGTCGATGGAACTTCTCGCGAAACCGAAACAAGGGTGTAAGCGAGGTCATGATAGAGAGGGAATAATTCTTTTTTCATTCTCTATGGAGGAATTAAACTATACAAAATTATAAGGGCTGAGTCTACTGTGGGCAAATAAATAGCAGTCGAGATGAGGAAGAAAACTTGATAGTCCATAATTTATTACGTACTTGAAATTCATTCATGTTGTATCGTTGAAGGACTCAACATATGGAACAATTAATTTAGTATCCAACTGCCACGTTCTAAGTCTTCTGGGTGATCCTAAGCCAATGTGAGTTTGGCAAGGCGTGCCTCAATCGCGGTGGCAGCTTTGGTTTGGCAGGATCGAACAAATAGCGGGTGAGCCGCATCCCACATTTTCTTTGCTTCCACTATCTTATCCCGGGAGTTCATGATGTCCCCAATTCCAACCATGCACTCAGCCTGGAGGCGATGGATGTCCATCTTAGTTGCTCCTTCAAGTGCCGTGTGAAAGAGGTGGAGAGCTGTTTCTTCATCATTCAATGATGCAAAGATATCTGCGAGACACCGAAGAGCGTGGTATGTGGGAACTAAGTGTTTGTTCTTCCGGACAACAACAAAGTATATTATTGCCCAGCGCCGGGTCGTCCGTGAGCTGTCCATTTTGCAACGTGGATCTCCGAGGGATGCTAAACACAGAACCCGGATATCCGGATAAATACTCAGGCTTTTAGATAAACATTCCTCAAACTTGGAACAAGCAGATTGCGAATGTCCTTGATAGAGTTCCAGTTCTGCCTTTACCCAAGAACACAATAGTATTCTCTCGCTGCCCACTGCTCTATAAACAGCTTCTGCGGCATTCAGTTTATCGAGAATATCTTGTCCAGGGCTGCCTGTGAGAATGTCGATATATGCCTTCTGCACCAGGAAATGTGCGTAATAACGTGGTGAACTAGTCAGAGACGCCTTTGTTGTGGCTATGCCACAGATTTCCCTGGCCTCAAGGTATTCGGTCTTTGAAAGATGTATATCTGTCTGAAGATCAAGAATACTTAGGAGGCGATCCGAGTGTTCCATGCCCATATCAATGAGCAGCTCATGGAGCTTTTCACTGAGGGCATGGGCCCGATGAAGATTGCCCAGAAAATAGTTGGCCCACGCCTCGTCACGTAAGCAGTCTATTTCCAGCCAAGTACTCCAGGTCAATCGCGCTAATTCTCGGGATTCTTTCACAGCCTCTAACAATCTGCAGGGATCTGGCATAGAGTAGCCAAGGAGGGCTTTACTTCGCAGCAACATTAGAATTAGGTTAATATCTGTGCTTGATTTTCCCAAAGAGAGTGCAAAATCATTGAATCTGATCGCCCTTGTGAAGTCTCTCCGAATAGTATAATGCCATGACGCTGAATTCAGAAATGTAATGACTGGAAGGTATCATGAGTGCAGGTTACATTGTCAGAGAAAATTGAGATACCCTCCCCTATAGGACAATGAACTGTGCTGAAGTATTCAGCACCCTCATTGATCCAAACTTCTGGATCTTCTATCGAATCACCAGAAATGTGGGCATCCATAGTGAGTCGGCGACATCGATATTTCCATTTGACCCAAGGAATACCAGTTACTTCAGCCACATTGCGAAGCCTTCCCATGAGGGGACTCCCGCCTTTCAACATGGCGGAAGAAAAGTGGTCCAGTTTTATAATGCTGTTGACAATGCCCAGCAAAGAGGTTTCATCATCAGATAGCCCCTGCAAAATAAGTTCATTTATATTTCCAAGGGAGGCCATAATGGTAGATGTCAGATGGTCGGAAGCCAATTCTTGGTGTGTTTTCCACATTGAGACCAAATGCTCCAGATGAATTCGAAGTGGTTTGGTGAGAGAAATTGCTGGCGGATGCATCCTCCGAATATATTCGCGAATAGGGACTAAACTTTTGATGCGCCCCCTGATGTCGGCATAGGCTAATGATGTTTGAAGAAGGGTGGATGCACACTGGCCTATCTGTGGAATAGGGACTTGGCAAGCCACAAGATCGGTTACTGTGACCCCATCAGGAAGCAAGGAGAGTAAAGAAAGCAGCTCCTTTGCATGTGGGGATGCTGACATGCGGGGGCCAGTGATTGATAGAAGAATGGACTTTTCAAGATTGGAGCTCTTGTTGTGGCCATCAGAGAGTAGAATCGTGTTCTCCTTGTGCCAACGAGACAGAGCACCAGTGTAGCCTTCATAGCATACTATGCTAGCCATGAGGCTAACAGCTAATGGGAGACTGCCGGATAAACCAAGGAGCTCATCAAGGACGGTTTCTTCTCCTGGGGCAGGCTCATCTGCTATATCAACAAATATTTGACGTGAGGCAGATACTGATAGTGGTTCCAGGGGGGGGAGAAAAGGTCGACTCCACTTGACATTCCCTGGTCGTTCCGCTCCACGCATAGTGATCTACTGCTGTGTGAGCAACCTAAGAACTATCCTCATTAAAACTAGACTTGCCAACAATGCCAAGTTAGGGACCTGTGAGAGGGCGGAGAGAAAATCCTCAACTTTGCTTCGAGAGTGTGATGGTTCCCATGGGGTTTCGAAGTTGTCCAGTACCAACAGGCATGGACCACATTGCCAGAAGTGCTGTACAATCATCTGGGAGAGCTGTCTGGAATTCTCCAAACCCAAATGTGAGCCAAGCATAGACACCAGCTCAAGACTGGTACTTGTGGATTCACAAGAGACAAAATGCTGAATGGGATATTTTTGCATAATCGCTGGAATATGGATTGCTGCTGTTGCCAGAGTTGTCTTTCCCATGCCACCAGGGCCAAGGATAACCACACGAGCAGAATCTGTGGTAAGACTCAAAACAAGGTCACCAAGTTCGGAGTCTCTGCCATGGAATACTTTTGGAGTGCCTGGAAGTAGGGAAAAAGAGCCAGAACTATATGGATTAATATTAGGTGTATTACCTTGTAATAATGCATTAAAGCACTTGCCTGGAATTAAGCATACTTCCCCTGATCTATATTGAGAAATTCTGAGATCTCCGAATATGCTTCACAAACTCAGTTCACATACAGAAGATTCAGTTTCAACTGATTTGCTCTGCGTCGATATCAGTTCCAGAATTTCCTGATGCCGCTGGTCCATATCGTCATCCAGCTGTGCAAGGGCACTTGCAACTCGCGTTCCCTGTTTGATCTTTAACCAAAGATCCTCAGATCTTCTCTGAAACATTTTC